>PITA01005411.1:0-30771 GCA_004023965.1 Spilogale gracilis
AAACTCTTAATATATTTTGAAAAAGATACAACCATTTGTAGGTGAAAGAATTCAACCAGCTAAGTCAAAGAATAAGTAGTTTACCCTCAAAAGTATTAATTTACTTCATAGTAGATTCCAGAGAGTAAATCATTCAAGTCCTACCAGATTTTTCTCCATTTTCCCATTCATTCGCCTAATCCCCTTGGGGTAAACACAGCATCAAAGAAGTTGAGAAGGTGTATGGAATCTTAGAGGGAAGAATGGCATGTAGCCAGAAATACACTGAGACAGGGATTAGAAATCTGGACACTCATCCCCTCTCTGCCCATAGTAAATGTGAGTGGGGTAAGTGAAATCCCTATTCTCGATCTTAGTCTCCTAAACTTGGGTAATAATCTCTAAGATTCCTTCTCACTTTTCTTTTTCAAGGTACAAGGTGATCAGGGTCAGTCCATCCCTCTCCTTAATTCAGTAATTTCTCCTAAAGTGTTCTCATGGGAACATACTCTCCGGGATGCATGAATGACAGGGAGCTCCACTTCCCACAGCATTCACTCCTCATCAGTCAATCTGTGGTCTTAAAACATGTCTCTCTGTAACTTTCTCTCATTGCTCTAAGTCTGTGCACCAGAAAACCCAGAACAACAGACCTTATCTGGCCACGTGACTGCTGTTTAACTTTGAAGATCTTATCCTGGCCTCCATTTTCCAAGAGAAACCTCTGCACTTCCTTTCACTCTAATATAAATGCTTGCGAGAGGGGCGCCTGGGGGGCTCAGTCGATAAAAGGTCTGCATTCGGCTCAGGTCATCATCCTGGGGTCCTGCACAGGGCTCCCTGCTTAGCAGGGAGTCTGCCTCCCCCCTCCCTCTCCCTCTGTGTGCATTCTCTCTTTCTTTCTCTCTCCAATAAATAAATACATAAATATTTTTTAAAAATAATAATAAAATTAAATGCTTTTCATGGCTGTGGTTCCAGCTGAGCCTAAATCGGGATTCAGACTCTGAGAGTAGATGATAAACTGGCACTAATGTTGACTCATGACCCACAGCATTGGTCACTGGGCATAAGGTGAGTTTTGTGGAAGAAGTAGCTTGTAAGGAGGGCTTGGTGCCAGAACACCTGCGGACGGAAATGGGAAGTGAAGACAGGTATCTACCAAAACTATGGGCTTTGAGATCTCGTAGATCTGGGGAGAGTAGGGCTGGGAATGATATTAGGGTACATGCAAGGCTATTTTAGCAATTGGGGGAGGTGGCACCTCCCCATCTCTGCTCACGACCTAGCAGAGTCTCTATTATTATTATTATTTTTTAAAGATTGTATTTATTTGACAGAGAGAAACACAGCCAGAGAGGGAACACAAGCAGGAGGAGCGAGAGAGGGAGAAGCAGGCTTCCCGCCGAGCAGGGAGCCCGAGGTGGGACTCGATCCCGGGTCTCCGGGATCATGCCCTGAGCCGAAGGCAATCGCTTAACCAACTGAGCCACCCAGGCGCCCCTCTATTATTATTTTTTAATAAAATGGGTCTTGGGGCACCTGGGTGGCTCAGTTGTTAAACGTCTGCCTTCAGCTCAGGTCATGATCCCTGGGTCCCGGGATCAAGCCCCGCATTGGGCTCCCTGCTCAGTGGGAAGCCTGCTTCTCCCTCTCTCTCTACCCTGCTTGTGTTCCCACCCTAGCTGTGTTTCTCTCTGCCAAATAAATAAATAAAATCTTTTTAAAAAATGGTTCTAAATTTGGGGGGGTAGAGATGACACATAAAATCACATTAGTTTCAGGAGTACATCATAGTGGATTGGCACCCACCACTCATCCCCATACAACACTATTACAGAACCATTGACACGTTCCCTCTTCTGTGCCTTGTATTCCCATGACTCATTCATGCTGTAACTGGAAGCCTGTATCTCCCACTCCTCTTCACCCCCTTGGCCCAAACCACCACCCCCTAGTGGAGTCTTGATGTGGGGAAGACTGAACGGAAATAGGGCCCTTGAACGTGTCTGCCCATTGGAGAGGACTTGGGGTTGCCATGATACACCCCAGCAGGCAACAGTGGGGGAGAAAAGCTGACCCTTGAGTAGCCCGTGGGTGACCCTCCGAGGATTCTAAGAAACACTTAAAGGTACTTTGAAGATGAACTGAGATCACGGTTTAGGCCCTGTCAGGGAAATCTGAGCTAGTGAGCTTGAATTACTCCTGATAATGAGAACTCACTGGGACCATTCAGCTAATGAAGTAGAGGAAAAGCGGGTGCTCGTGAAGCAAACTTAACAGGCCACACAACCTCTTTGTTAGCACCACTCTAGAGCATCCAAGACATTCCTGAAAAATTCCCAAGTGATGCCCAATCTTCTGGTCTGCGGACTACTCTTTGAGTAACAAGGAATTGGAATGATAGAGCTGTAGATCCCTAAAAACATAGTATTGGGTGAAAAAGTGCCCAAACTTGAACTGTAATATTTGGTTTCACTGCTCCTTGCTGACTTTCCATATTTCTGAATCCTCTGAAACCTCCTCCTCATTGTGAAAAATGAATCTCTATGCCCAATATTGTCACCATATTTGTGTGGCCCCTGAAAACAAAAAGAGAACAGCCGTGTGCAAAGGAAACGTCTGGGAAACTGTCTACTTTGCGGAAGGAAAAGAACAGCTTGACTTCAGGAGATATTAAAATTAATCATAGAAACAAGATTTATGTTTGACCTGATATTTGATGTTCCAGAATGACCAGTAAATGAGAGAAGGGAGAAAATGCTAAGAAGTCATTTTAATATGATTTCTCCACTCCTTTAATCCCCATACAAACTGCCCAGGGTTCTGTAGAGATTTTAACTCTATCAAACCAAAATGCATGCTCACAGGAGACTCCCAAGTGAGCTTCTAGGATCTTGTGATTATTGCCATTGTGGCCCTGTGGCAGGGGGGTAGGGGTGAGGGACAGAAACTTCAGGGGTAGGTGAGGGGTTGGAGAGAATGGAAATGAGCTGGCCCTAATGACAGACCCTGGACTCACTCAGCCTCCATCCTAGGAGGCTCCTTTCTCTTCCTTTCTTTTTAATAGTTTTTTTTTTTTAAGATTTTATTTATTTGACAGAGAGAAACACAGCGAAAGAGGGAACACAAGCAGCGGGAGTGAGAGAGGGAGAAGCACCGGGATCATGACCTGAGCTGAAGGCAGTCGCTTAACCAACTAAGCCACCCAGGTGCCCCTTTCTCTTCCTTTCAACGTTGTCAGTGAATCTCCTCCATTCTCCTCAAGCATCACATTTTAAAATCCCACACAGAAGACCCTTCCTGACAAGCAGCCCTAAAGCACAAGGCAGAAACTCAGGGAACAGGACACCCACAGAAATCTCACATGATGCTCAAGCACGGAGAAACATGCAGACCTACCATCACTCCTGGAAGGCGGCATCTCAGAGGAACACCAGCACTGACTCGGGCTCACCCTCCAGGTCAAGGTCTGCACCCCCTCCCCTTCTTGTCCCTGCTCTAGTCTTCAAGTCCTGGGGCTTTGGCTCTCCAGTAGGAGTAGTTCAGTAACCCTGTGCCCTCAGGCTCCTGTAAGTTCTCTTCAACACTGCACAGGTGTGTGCACACAGCACTTCCCTCCAACAAGGCTCTCCACAGCCTGGAGAGCCTATTAACCACAGCCTGGAGAGCCTATTAACCACAGAGCCAAAGTGATGGTCAACTGGCTTCTTTCCGCCAGCCAGGACCAACGAGTCCTAGATGAGAGAACATACCCCTTGCATGTGGAGAGCCGGAAAAGCAGCCCACTTGGGCAAAATGCAGCCAGGCAGGTGTCTACAATGGGATAGGTGACCGATAAAGGAATTTTCTATGACCCTTCTGTTTCAGCCTGCCTGACAAGTGGTTCCTGTCTCCCTCCAGTTACTGATCTTTCATTCCTCATCTATTAAACAAAAATGAGAAAGTTTATGGCAAAAGCCGAAAATCCAACTGACTCATCAAAACAAAAACGAGAGGACAAGGGTCTGGATGGGAAAATACTGAATTATAATATCTAAGCTGTGGGATGGTCATTGGAATCAGCCCCCAGTTTAGCTCTGTGCTCCTGGTAGCCAAGACAGAAAAGGGGATATTATTAATTGTAAAGGTCTTTTTTAAAATTTAAGGTAATTTATTTGAGAGGCAGCCTGAGAGAGAGAGAGAGAGAGAGAGAGAGAGAGAGAGAGAGAGAGAACACAAGCAGGGGAGAGGCAGAGGGAGAAGCAGATTCTCTGCTTAGCAGGGAGCCTGACGAGGACTCGATCCCAGGGCCCTGAGATCATGACCTGAACCAAAGGCAGTTACTTAACCAATTGAGCCACCCAGGCACCCCAATTTTAAAACTCTTAATAAAAGGAGACACATTTGTTGATGAACAGAAAGAAAAATGCCCCCTACCTCTAAAATGATCCCTCCGCACCACTGCTTTTCCCAACTTGATTAAATTAGAGACAGAGATGTCCTACTATTCCTGGAAAGTGAGACCACGAACACTGGAGGGTCAGAAGGCCACTGTTCTGTTTCTGGACTTTATACACACCTCTGCGATGACAGTCTAGTTTACAAAATTATACTTCTGGGATAAAAATGAATTAGTGGACATGAACTGTCAACCCTAAAAATGGATATCTCCAAAAACAGTAATTATTTCAGTATTAGTGTCCCAACCCTATGGTGAGAGCATCCGTGTAAGTTAGATATGGGGTAGGTGAAGCTCACGCCCTGAAATCCTACCCTTCAATTTCTTCTTTTCTTTCTTTCCTCCTCACACATGGCAAGGTTTGATTATTTGGCAATAGTAATTATCAAAACTTGAACTTTGGTGATATTTAAAAATACACATAACATAAAAATATCCACTTTAACCACTTTTTGAAAAGATCTGATTTATCTATTGAAGAGCGAGAAAACATGAGTGGAGGGAAGGGGAAAAGGAGGAGACTCCCTACTGAGTAGGGGTTGGGGGGGCCCTTGATCTCATGACCCTGAGATCATGACCTGAGCCGAAATCAAGAGCCAGACAGACATTCAGCTGACTGAGCCACCCAGGCGCCCTACCACTCTATTTTTAGGTACACAATTCCGCAACCCCACCTCCACCCTAGCCCCTTCTGGGAAGAGAGAACCTCCAGACATTATTATTTTTCTGAGGGCTTATATTTATGTGTATCTTAAAAAAGGTCATGTTTAGGGCACCTGGGTGGCTCAGTGGGTTAAGCCTCTGCCTTCGGCTCAGGTCATGATCTCAGGGTCCTGGGATCGAGTCCCACATCGGGCTCTCTGCTCAGCAGGGAGCCTGCTTCCTCCTCTCTCTCTGCCTGCCTCTCTGCCTACTTGTGATCATTCCCTTTCTCTGTCAAATAAATAAATAAAATCTTTAAAAAATAAAAAAAAGAGGTCATGTTTACCATAAAGGAAGGCAATGAAGGATTTTCAGAGAGGAGAGATAATGAGACAAAGAACTTGGCAGACTTAGAAACAGATGAGGAATAAAGCTTGTGTGACTTTCCATTGTCCTTAATATAATACTTTGTCTCCTCCCTGCTCTCTTTGGGGTCTAATGAAGGAAACAGGAGATTCAGAGGTGCTACTCTGCCACATGTTTCTGTTGGTATCTTTCTGCCTTGATGTATTCATCCGTCAAATGGGGATGGTAGTACTGATACCAACATTGCTATGTAATTTAAATGAGGTAATACACAGGGTGCCTGGGTGGCTCAGTCCATGAAGCACTGACCTTCACCCCAGGTCATGATCTCAGGGTCGTGCGTTGGGTCGGGCTTCCTGCTCGGTGGGGAGCCTGCTTCTCCCTCTCCCTCTGCTGCTCCCCTTGCTGGTGCACTCCTTCTCTCTCTGTCAAATAAATAAATATGGTAATACACATCAAGAGGGATCTTAAAATCATTCTGCACAACTTTGTTATTATTTATGTGAAATACGGGTCCCAATAATACCATTAGGATGCAACTGTGTAGAGATGGGGTCCAAGTCTTGAGCACTTGGTTAGCCTTGAGCAAATGCTGGTTAAATGTATGGTGGGACAAGATCTCTCTGTTTTTCTGAAAGTTCTTAATATATCCAGGATAACAAGAAGTAAAACCTTCAAGAAGAAGCAAACAGACTGAATGAGAAAGTGAGTGCGCATGTGTGGTTTGCTGCGCTCTGGGACCAGTGAATCAGCATTAGGACATAAAGCCGGTGCTGAAGTCATGGGGAATGCATGACCTCACACAAACTTCCTGTAGAGCGATTTGGCAAAGGGCAGAGAAACCTCAAAACCAATCACACCTTGACCCCAAATTCCAAGTCAAGGAAGTGATGAGAAACAGCAAAAGACTTGCGCAAACTTCTAGTCATAAGGATGTTTTCTGACAGAAGAACCAGATACCGCTTACTCACCCAACAAGAGAGACTGGGCAAATAAACTATGCATGTCCATACCACAGGACACAAGCAAGCCAAAGCATTTCAACGATGACATAGAAGTGTCTTTATTAACCAGGAAAGATATCTGGAACATAGTCAATTAGAAGACCAAAAAAAAAAAAAAAAAAAAAAAAAAAAAAAAAAAAAAAAAAAAAAAAAAAAAAAAAAGATTGCTAAGTAATTCACACAGAATGAAGGACGCACATGTTCCAAAATGACCACTGAATTTAATTTGGTTGAATTTTCTCCGGATTCTATACGTACTATGAATTCTTTGTGTGACTTCAAGGAGAGTGAACAACAGAAAAGGAAAGAAAACACAGCCCCAGATAAATGCTTTATGGGATTTGGGATGCTTGGAAGACACATGTGGAGTCCCAGAGAACAAAGCCCTATATTTAGACACCAGCCAGGCATCTCGAAGGCTGTGGGGGAGCCGAAGGAATGCCAGAACCAACCGATCAGCTGAGGAGTTTCTGTCCACAGAGGCATTAGGTAAAGGAAAACACTGATGGCCCTGTCTCTGGAAGACAAGGCCATACTGACCTCCGGTTATGGGTATTGGCCTCTTTTCTCCTCCATTTGAGGTCGGGGCATCTGCACGAAGCAAAGGGAGGAAATATCCACCCTCTGAGTCACTCTGCCAGGTCCCTGACTGGACACCCTTGCATCACCTTCCCTTTTCCAAGAGGAAAAGAGCTTGAGGAGTTCAGGGCAACCACCCAGATCCAGTGTCCCCCTAGCCAGGAATAAAGACCACAATCCAAAGCAGAGGGACTGCGGGTATCGATGCACCAATAATTTCTTCCTGCTTAGTAAACCTTGAGAAAAATCTGGTGATTGGAATTTTTTAACTTTGTTCTACCATTAAAAAAAAAAAAGTGCTCACACAGTAAGAGTGGCCGAGGAAGTATCAGTTCTGGTTTTTGGCAGTTGCGACATTTTCCAGTTGGAAATTGCTTCATTATCTACACTGTCCTCTCAGCTTCCCCTCTCCGGCTTTTTGGCTTTCTTGAGAGTCCTGAAACTCCCCCTTGCTTCTAGAGTGTACAAGCTTTTTAGAGAATCCATGCCATGATTGTGAAAGTATTGAAAATTCTCCATAGCTTGTCCTTTCTCTGAAAAATGCCTTCATGACAGGGTCTCTCTAACGACCTTCAAGCTTGTCATGAGCCCAGATCACCTTCAGTCTGTCCAGAGGGGTCTAAGATGCTGGCAATTCCAAGAAAGACCTAGACCAGGTTCCTACAAGAATAAAGACCCTCCAGTACAAACATCTCACTGGACCCAAAGCTCTCTCTGTTGGCTTGTGTTTTTTTTTTAATTATTAAATAAATATTTTTAGAGTTTCTATTCAAATTCCAGTGAGTTAACTTACAGTGTTATATAACTTTCAGGTGTACAATACAGTGATTCAATACTTCCATACATCACCCGCAGCTCATCACAAGAAGTGTCCTCCTTAATCGCCATCACCTACAGAACCCATCACCCCCTACCCACCTCCCCTCTGATAACCATCAGTTTGTTCTCTAGAGTTCTGGTTTACAAAGTTCTGGAGAACCAGGCTCAGTTCCTTCTGAGCATGAAAATACTGTTCAAAGGGCAAGTTCAAAGTCAAGACTTTAAGACCATATATTAGGCCCCTGCTTACTTTCCTACACTCTAAGGGAGAAAGGGAAGAAGAGGACGAAGAGCTCTTGTTGGGGTTTGGGGATGAAAAGCACTTTGTTCTAGAAGGTGAGAGCACAGTATTAGGAAACGCCACTTGTTGGGTAGATGAATCTGTTGGGACTCTGAGTTCCAACTAAGAAAAATTCCAAAACCAGTAATTGGCTTCAGCAAAGGGGAGTTTATTGTCTTAGGGAAATGCAAATGTCAAGGCTGGATCTGTCTAGATACGTCATTCTGCCCAGATGATGCCAGGAATCAGTCAATCTCTCTCTTGCTAACTATTCATCTAATTTCCTCTGAGTTAGCTTCCTTTTCAGTGTGCTCACAATGCTGAGCTCCCAAAGAATCCTGGCTTTCCTCCAAGCAGACTAAGGAAAGAGAGCTTCTGTCCTTTTGAAGAGCTCCACAGTAGCCCCAGGACCAAATTATATTGGACTGGCCTGAGTAAGCTGCTCTGTATGAACAGCTCATGAGGTTTGGGAAATGAAAGCAGCTGAGGGGTCAGGTTTGGCCTGCCCACCATCCTATGCCAAAGGAAAATTATGATGTTTCCAGAAGAAGGAAAGGATGGAGGCCCAAAGCCACCCTGGTGCCCCTGAACTGTATTTATTGAAACCAATACATGTATAAGTGGACCCACAGAGTTCAAACCCGTTTTCTTCAAGGGTCAACTATACGTTCCTACTTGTATATGTTCACAGTGTCTTGGACAGGCATACAAATAACCTAATGAAAGTGGTAGCAGGGACTGGTGTGTGTGTACGCATGAAGGGGGTGCTGGGAATAGAGGAGAGATTTCAGCAACTTCTCTGGTGCAGTTCTTCCTGAAAGAAAGCGCTAGGAGGGACACCTAGGTGGCTCAGTCGGTTAAGCATCTGTCTTCGGCTCAGGTTATGATCTCGGGGTCCTGAGATCAAGTCCCACATCGGGCTCCCTGCTCAGCAGGAAGCCTGCTTCTCTCTCTCCCAGTCCCCCTGCTTGTGTTGCCTCTCTCGCTACCTCTCTCTGTCAAATAAATAAATAAAATCTTTAAAAAAAAGTGTTATAAGATAAAGGAAACAAAAATGGAAAGGCATTGGCTTATATTATCCCATAAATCCACACAAGAATGAAACACATACATGTATTATTCAAACAGTTCAATAATTGGATTTTATAGTACAAAGAATTTGAAGAGTCATAGAATTCTATGGAAAATTGCAAAAGGCAAAAGAGAGAAATGCATTTGCTAGTGAAACCAAGAGGAAAGGAACTTACTTGCAGCACTGGGGTGGGGGGTTAATAAAGATGTCTCGACCCTTCTCAGAGAATACATCCCTTTTATTCCACCCTCCTAGGAGCAAAGTTGTATGCAAATGGGATATTTTTATTTATTTTATTATTAATATTTTTTTAAAGTAGACCCTGTGTCCAGCCGGGAGCCCAACTCAATGTGAACTCACGACCCTGAGATCAAGACCTGAGCTGAGCAAGATCAAAACTTGGACGCCTAACCGACTGAGCCATCAGGTGCCCCAAATGGGAAATTTTTTAAAGAAATCACGGGAAAATCCTGAATGGCTGGACTGATGTATGGTTGTTTGAGACCTGGGATTTGCTTCAAGAATTTGTTTCCTTTCTTTCTCTTGGTTTGTATGGACTCCTTCCATAGTAGAAACAAAATAGTTAACATTATTTTCTAAGCTTTGGAGAAACAATTATTCCCGGGGCCACAGAGCCAAGAGGCACAAGAAGAAAGAAGCATACAAATGCTTTAGGCGACTTCTCAAAAATTTCTGAAACATGCCCAGAAATATGGAATTACAGATCTGCTAAAGAGAAAAGAAATGTGGGAGCAAGGCAAAGGTGAACAAAGACCCTCATGAAGGAAAAATCAAAGTCTATGTTCCTCCCAAAGGGGAAAGAGACTAGGAATTCAAATAATTGTTCTGTTTCTTTGTTTTTGTTTTTTTCTTTTTACTCAGGTTCCACACCCAGCATGATCAAGAGTCAGACGCTCAACCAACTGAGCCACACAGATACCCCTCAAATAACTGTTCTATTAGCTAAACATTCCCTATTATTGCAAAATAAAGAGTTGCAAGGATGTTGTTGACATTCCAAATATACTTAAGGAAACATTTTTTTTTAAAGATTTTATTTATTTATTTGACAGAGAGAAACACAGCGAGAGAGGGAACACAAGCAGAGGGACTGAGAGGGAGAAGCAGGCTTCCCGCAGAGCAGGGAGCCCGATGTGGGACTCGATCCCCGGTCTCCGGGATCATGACCTGAGCCGAAGGCAGTTTCCCAACCAACTGAGCCACCCAGGTGCCCCAAGGAAACATTTTTTTAAAAGATTTTATGTATTTATTTGACAGAGAGAAACACAGCTAGAGAGGGAACACAAGCAGAGGGAGTGGGAGAGGGAGAAGCAGGCTTCCCGTTGAGCAGGGAGCCCAACGCAGGTTTCGATCCCAGGACCTGGGATCATGACGTGAGCTGAAGGCAGACGCTTAACGACTGAGCCACCCAGGTGCCCCAAGGAAACATATTTTTAAGTAGGAGAGAGGCAAGAAAGATGACATCAGTTACTTAAAAGACCACAGGGGTCTTCCAGCACCACATGGGAAATTGTTTTAAAAAATGTGCTCTAATCTGTTAAAAATGGAAATTGAGGTATAAAAGAACTCCTAGAGCTTTGCTCCAGAAGAAGTAATAAGTCAAGGGGGCAAAGAAAACTTCAAAAACACTACCATGATCACAGACAGGACCGCCCTGGCTTGATCCTGAAGCTTCCCCAGGATCCCAGGTCAGCTGTGATTTCTATCCCCTTGTCATGGTCAACAAGAACTATGGGATTTGGGATTCAGTATTAGCCCATAGCCCCTTCTCTCAAGGGGATCTTAGCTGGGGCATCCGCCTTTCTAGAGAAAAGTGCAGAACAAAGATAAAGCCAGCTAGGAAATCATGCACTAAAGAAGAAAGGGGAGATGAAGAAAGGGGAGGCATCAGGAGGAGGTTAAGTACTTGCCCAAAGCCCCTCAGCTCCAGCAGGTGGCTCCATTGGGAGTGGGGGAGGGGGCACCAAGTAGTGCTGATGGGGGAGGGGGTTGCAGCTCCCACTCTCCCACCTGCTCCCAACCTCACTTCTATTGGGGCCAACCTAATTTCACACTTGGCCTGTATTCCCTGGTGCTCAAGTTAATTTGTAAGATTGCCCTACTTTTTTTTTTTTTTAAGACAGTGACTCTATCTGAAGGCTCTTTTTCACAAGGGCACAAACATCTTTCCTAAGTGAGTGCTGTTTCTGCTAATTATGGGAGACTGGAACAAGCAGGAGGGCAGTCTCTGACTCACCTTCTTTGGCTCCATCCATGAAATGGACCCTGGAGATTGCTAAGAAGAGACACAATGAAAGGTATGCTCTAGCCCTTACCCCCCAGTGGGTTGTAGACTTGGGTACGTGGCTTCAGTCTGAACCAGAAACCAGGCTTCTCCAACGGAAATCTGTTCAGATGCTCGTCAAAATATATCTCTGCCTCTTCTCCCTCCCAAAGTGCCTCTGGAGCCTAAGCAGATCTCAGCTCAAATATTCTAGAACACCTCCTCCTGTTGGCAAAGGAGGACCGAAGCTGTCTAATTTTAGGGTCTAACAGTTGGCAGGCAATTAAAACTGTATTTATTATGGGCTTCAGAGGAGAATAATTTATTTATGGGTAAATTAGGATCATTGCAATATAAACATGCTCCCACGGATCAGGAATTCGCTATGCTCAACCAGGGACTGTAAGAGCTCTGCCATTTTCACAGTATAGGGCTTCCTGTCGCAAAGCAAGCAAAAAGATCCGACACTTCTAGTCTACTTTCAACACCGGTCGGGACTCCTGGGTGGCTCAGTCAGTTAAGCATCAGCCTTCAGCTCAGGTCATAATCTTGGGGTCCTGGGACAGAGTCCTGCAGAGGGCTCCCTGCTCAGTGGGACTCTGCTTCTCCCTCTCCCTCTGCTGCTCCCTCTGTTTGTGTTCTCTCTTTTTTTTGGCTATCTCTCTCTGTATCAAATAAGCAAATAAAATCTTAAAAAAAAAAAAAAAATGGGTCCTGAACGCAAAAGCAGAGAAAGTCATGTTGTATTATTTACATAATGAGAAATCAAAGAAAAATAAATAAAATTGCTCATGCTAGGCTACACTCCCAATTGTCCTTCTGAGAACAAGGTTTCCGTGATCCTCCTCTCTCCCTTCGATTTCCTTTTTAAGAATATTTCTAGGGAATGTCCTCACCTCCATAACTATCGTTTTATGGGGAAGGTACAAAGCATAAAAATACACATAAGCGTGAGTTTCTTCCAACGCAAAAACTGTATTACAATGTTCTATGTGGGGTAAGACATTTCATTTTTAACTTGTTTTTATGTCCTTCTGTAGAAAAAAGTCTAAACCCTCAAGCTAAGATATAGTCATATAGCTTTCCATTACAAGATCTACTGCCCCCAGACTGCTTAGCTGGCACTATATCCTTGGGGTTATGTGTTTCTGTATTTTTTTTTTTTTTTTGAGAGAGAGAGAACTAGCAGGTGCCATGCCCAGCATAGAGCCCAACGTGGGGCTTGTTCTCCCGATCCTGAAATCTGGACTTGAGCCAAAATCAAGAGTCGGACATCACTGATTGAGCCCCCCAGGGAACTCTCTTTGTCTTCTTTTCTGCCCCTGCTCACTGTGCAATAACACAACAGCCCAGGTGTGAGTAGTTACACATGACTCACTTACACATTTGACTAGTTACACACCTAGTCCCTGTATGGTCAAATCCACTCAAGTATAAGGAGCAATGCAGAGCTGATAATTGCCCCAAACCACCCGCCCTAAATGAGTACACAGACACCCTCCCTCCTTGGGTCAGGCTTCACCGCAAAACATGTTTTATTTTATTTTGCTTTCATGGAAACATTCATTACTATAGGAAATGACCTCACTCATTGATTTGATTCCTTGTTTATTGCCTATTTATTTTTATTATTATGTGCTTTCTATGACACCAGGAAACGTGTATTTCTAAGTCATTTCCATGCCCTAACCACCTAAAAGAGAGCCTGGCACATAATGGACATTTGGTAAATGTTTGCTGAAGGAAGGAAGGCCCTAATGACTTGGAAAGAACAAACCATGGGCCTAAGAGTGAACTCCTCAAGATGGCACTCAAGAACTTTAGACACTTGTAGATGGAAGGAATCTCACAGGTCATCTCGAGTTGGCAAATTTGTGTAAAAGGACCAGAGAGTAAATATTTTAGGATTTGTGGATCACATGTCTGTGCCCTGATTACTCAAGTCTGCCGCTGTCACATGAAAGCCCCAAAGACACTTCGCACATGAATGAGCACGCTGGCCGTGTGGACAAAAATGGTCGGTGGCACCATTCGAAGATACCTGTACCCCTACATTTATCACACCATTATGTATGGTAGCCAAGCTTGGAAGAAACCCAAGTGCCCAGTGATAGACAGAATGGATAAAGAAGGTGTGATATATGTATATATAATACATATTATATATATGTATGTTACCATATATGTGATATATATACATTATATTTATATATACATATATGTATTTAGATATATGCATATAATATATAATACATATACACATATATCTTACACAATGGAATATTACTCAGCCATAAAAAGAATGAAATCTTGTCACTGGCAACAAGGATGAGCCTAGAAGGTATAATGCTCAGTGAAATAAGTTCACCCTGAGAAACACTAATGCCATACGATTCCACTTTATATGTGAAATCTAAAGAACAAAGCAAATAAAAAACAGACTCCTGATGGAGAGAACAAAGTGGTGATTGCCAGAGGGGAGGTGGGGGGAGGGGATACATGCAACAGATGAAGGGGAGGAAGGGATATAAACTTCTGGTGATAAAATAAGTAAGTCACAGAGATGAAAAGTACGCTCTGGGGAATACAGTCAGTAAGACTGTTATAACGTCGTAGGGTGACGACTTACCGTGGCGAGCACCAAGGAATGTACAGAGCTGTTGAGTCAAGACCTTGTAATCTTGGAGCGCATACGACTATTGGTCAACTACACTTTAATAATAAATAAATAAGTTAGTAAGTAAAAAAACAAACATAAGTGAGTTGAGAATCAGAAAAAAATTAAAAAAATAACACTCAGTGATGGACTGAAGTCTGTGGATGCCTTACAAACCTGTGATATCCTAACGGCTTTCTAAGAATACATCTTACTTAGGACAATTAAAGGACATGTAAGGGTGTTACTCTCAGGCTTTTTATAAAGCTAAAATTTTCAACTTAAAAACTCTCTTTAAAATTTTTTTTTAATTTTTAAATTTTAACTTAATATATAAGTTATACACACATTAAACATATATTTTCTAAAGAAGGCTCCACACCCAGGGTGGACTCCAACACGGGGCCCAAACTCATGACCCTGAGAAGATTTGAGCAGAGATCAAGGGTCAGAAGTTTGACCAACTGAGCCACGCAGGTGTCCCCCTGCCTTTTTCTTTTTTTCTGATATCTGTCCTTCTTAGTTTTTTGATCATCACAACATTTCTTCAGATAAATGCTAGTGATGATAAATTGATTTTGTAGTGTTAAATCCTTTCTTAGCACAACAAAAGTGGGCACTGTTAATGAAGTGCCAAGATATATTTTGGACATTTTTCCTCTCCAAGAAATCCAAACAGCTGAGAAAATACTACGGTGCTATCCTATACACCCACCTCATTCGACAGCCAGGTTCTCATTTCCAGTCAAGAGAGCTCTTTCTATCTTGGGAAAGCAGGGGAAGTTAGAAGTTGACAGAATCAGGGAGGTCCGGGAACTAAGCACCAGGAAAAAGCCACTGCACCCCACAGGACCGTCCTGGCAGATCACGGGCACCCCACCAGTCTGAGGCGCCTCACCTATGTTAGCAGGGGCAAAATGCCAGGAACTGCCTCGCCTTGCCCCCGAAGAATAGATGCCTCTAGCACCATGCCTATCAAAAGAACTATTCCCCTCCCCCTCCAGTGCCCAGGCATTGCCTTACTTTATTCTGAGGGCCTCCAATCCCTGCACGGATCCCCCGGCTTGACTGAAGCTAGGTCGCTTGCAGGACCCTCCCTGCGAGGCAGGTGGAGACATGAGTGTTTAGCCCTCCAGCCACATTGAAGAGCAAGTCAAGACAGAAGGGGATTGGAATGGGGGTGAGTGAGCCAGTGAACAGCACCTTCCACGGGAATCCTGAGCTCCAGAGCTCTTTACCATTATCTCCACGCCAGTCCAGACTACTCCAGAGGACAAGGGGGCTCTGGATTGAGGATCTGTAGCATAACCACATTTTCTGGGAAGACAAGTAGCCTCTTGCCGGGTTGGTGAAAGCCACATACAAGCGGAGAACTGGGAAATAATTATCCAGATAACTCAGATCTCAAAACAACTTTGCCTGATCACTAAGGCAAAAGGTGAGAAAACAAAGACCCTCACAGTGCAAATAATGGCGCCAGTCATTTTTTGCGCATGCAGACATATGTTCCAAATTTTCAAAATGATGCATATACTATGTATTTAGCCCTTTTTAAAGAATTAGTTATTTATCTATCTATTTATTTATTTATTTTAGAGTGAAGGGGTGCCATTCAGGCACCCCTGTATTTAATCTTTTTAAAAACCAGAACAGTTTATTCTCAAGCAATGTATCAATACATAGATATTTCTTTTTAATGCATTTTAAATTTCTACCCCTTTGGTAAATATTTATAGTTCATTAAGTCAGGATAGTATCTAAGATACAGAGGCCTCCAAAGATGTTTGAGATGTGATCCTTTTCTTAAGAAGTTCACAATTGGATGAACACAGTTTAGTAACAAATGGCATCATTACAAGTACTCCAGAAAGCTTCAAGTGTTCTTAGAGATATTTATGGTAACAGAAGCTATTCACTTTGTGAGGAAAGCTATGTGAGTGGTGATTTGCACGTGTGATCCTCAGATGCACAAACTTTGTCACCTGGAGAGGGGCTGGGGGGGTTGGGGAAGAGGCGAAGGAAGATTATTGCATCATAGGGAAGAAAAACACTGCATCATTGGGAAACAAGGAAAACACAAAAACGAAGCCGTGCACACAGAGCAGGTAATGTTTGCTGAGAATCACAGTTCAGCGGTGTCCTCAATTTCTTTTTTTTTTTTTAAAGATTTTATTTATTTATTTGACAGAGAGAAACACAGTGAGAGAGGGAACACAAGCAGAGGGAGTGAGAGAGGGAGAAGCAGGCTTCCCTGCTGAGCAGGGAGCTCGATGTGGGGCTCAATCCCGGGTCTCCGGGATCATGACCTGGGCTGAAGGCAGTCGCTCAACCAACTGAGCCACCCAGGTGCCCCTATGTGTCCTCGATTTCTTAATAGAACCCAGTGACCAAAAATATCACTTGTGTGTGTTTGTGTAACCAAGTCCTCTTCGGGCTTGAAACACATTCAAAAAGCTATGGCCACTAAATCTTCTAATGAAACGAACTGGGACAAAATATATTATGGGCCTCAGCCCATTTGGGCTGCTTGAACAAAACACCACCAGGCTGGGTGGCTTATGCATGACGGACATTAACTTCTCACGGCTCTGGCGGCTGGAAGTCCAAGATCAAGGCACTGGCAGATTCAATGTCTGGGGAGAACCCGTTGCCTGGTGAGAAACTGATGGCCATCTTTTCCCTGCATCCTCACTGGTCAGAAGGGATAAAGGAGCCATCTGAGGCTGTTTTTACAAAGGCACTAAATCCCACTCCTCATGACAGAACCAATTCCCGAAGGCCCTACCTCCAGATGCCACCATATGAGTGAGGGGGAATGGGTTTCAGCATATGAATTTTAGGGGGACACAAACATCCTGTCTATATAAAGTGTTACGTCTTAGTATTGGTGAAAGGCAGGCCAAAGCGATCAGGGGTTGTCCAGCCGTGTTTGAATCCCATCACCCTCCAGAACTACTTTGTCTATTGAGTTTTGTATGCTTTAGAGGTGGGGACAAGCCATGCACTCATCGCTCTTTCTTTAGATGAACGCAAATACTCCCTCCCAGGCCTGTGGCCAATTTTCAATCAAAGATGCTAGGCAGAGTGCTTGTCTACACAGCATTCTGAGACCCGTCTCTCCACCAACACTGGGAACACTTGTTTGTGACAGCCTCTGGACTGTGGTTGGCATTCAGGAGATGCATTCATGAGGGAACAGTCCCCCCAATCATCTATGGCTAGGTTGCAACTTAATCACATTAAATCACTTACTTAATACTAACTACATGGAGTAGATCTGCTGATCTAAATGGAGGCTGACCAAAAAAAAAAAAAGGAAGCATGTTTACAGTTGGGTTCAGATCTATGCAGACAGGACTGACAGCCTCCAGGCTCTGGGAGAAGCCGGCTTTCGGGTCAGAGAAGCCTCTGAGAGCAGATTCACAATTTAGCGGCAGTCTCCGTAATAACGCCTGAGCATTAAGGGATAAGCAGTTGCAGAGAAGCAACACTTGAATCCCTGTGGATCCAGCTACTTGGGTGGCATATCTAAGCTCCGGGAAGGAAAAGCCTTGTGTATCGGGACTGACAGAGCTTCCCTCCTCCCCAAACCTTGCAATGACCCAGAACTCTCTGCAGGGGGTGGTGTGCCTGAGCTGGCATTCTTATTACGTGCTCGGGGAGGCTGAGTTAGACAGGCTTCCTGGGGAAGACTTTTGTTCAATATATGGAAGACTGTTTTGCTGTTTTTTTTAAAAAAATAAATAGAGAGTAACATTCACAGAACTGTTTAATCTTGTGAAGCAGTGAGCTCCCTGGCACTGGAAGTGTTGGGAGAGACAGGAAGACCAGCACAGGGTGCAAAGCAGCCTGGCCCGCCTCCGAGGCCCCTTCTGGGGGCCTATGGCTCTAGCTAAAAAGTGAGCTGGAATGTGCCATTTTTATTTGCTACATCTGTTCACACTATGTATGAGAAAGTCTTAAGAGCATGTCAAGAAGCCGACTTTTCTACCTCACCGTGTTGTGGGGACAGTTAATTCTGTGTCAACTTGCCTAGGCCACAGGATGCCCAGCTATTTGGTCAAATGTGGTTTTAGGTCTTTCTGTGAGGATGTTGTGGGTGAAATTAGCATTTCCATCTGTAGACTTTTAACATCTGATTAAAGTAAAATTTTCATCAGGAAAGCAGATTGCTCTCCATAATGTAGGTGGGCCTCACCCAATCAGTTGAAGGCCAGCCTAGCACAGAGAGACACACCCTTCTCCAAGAGCAGGGAGAACTCTCCAGAACACTGCCTTTGGACCTCATCCATGCTATCGGCTTTTCTGGACCTTCAACCGGCTGGCCCACACTGCAGATTTGGACTTGTCAGCCTTCATAATTGTGAAAGTCAATTCCTTATAAACCTCCTTGTGTATATGTGGAGTTCTGTTTCTCTGGAGAACCCTTATGAGTATAACTTGGCTTATCAGTCTCCTGTGCTGACTCAGTCTCTGCTTTCCAATCTCTAAATGTTGAAGCTTTCCAAAGGTCAGTCCTCAGTAATCTCCTCTAGGGACATTTCTCCAGAGGTGAGACAAGTCAGGCCATGGATTTAAGTATCATCCTCTACAATCGTTGGCGTTATAGCCATCCCCGACCTTCCCCTGGATTTGGAGACCAAACTACACTTCCCGTTTCTTCTTGGCTGTCCAGAAAGATCTCGAATTTAGCATATCCAAAGCACAAACCGACCCTCCTTCTACCTCTCTCTCCCTTCCCTCCCTCATCTTAATTAACAGTACCACCATTCACCCAGCTACTGAGGCTCAAAACCTAGAAGGCATCCTTGATGTCTTCTTTCTCCTTCATATGAAACCTCCAAACCTTTAGCAAGACCTATCAGCTATTCCAAAACAAACCCCAACTCTAGCCACTTCCTATCATCCTTACTATCAAGCTCTGCTTCTACACTCTGTTCCCTCCCCTTGTCCTTTGAGCTGTGGCAGTATTTTTAAAACATGAAACTGATCACATGACCGCTGTACTCAAGACTCTCCCATGGTTTCCTGTTTCTCTCAAAATAAAATCCTAATTCCTTCCCAGGGCCTCAAAGAGTGTCTCCGCTCCTCTCCCCGAATTTACATCCTCTGGCTCTCCCACCTCGGCCTTCCTATTGTTCCTGGAGCACCCAAGCTCCTTCCCACCTCAAGGCCTTTACCTGTGCCATGTCCTCTGCCTGAAACACTCTGTCCCCAAATCTTCACGACGGTTTTCTCCTTCCCAGCATTCATGCCTCAGCTTCACTGCTATCTCCTTAGAAGTCTTCCCTAACCCAGGGCCGGTCCCATTTCTTCCCTACCTTCCATCCCCAAACACTGCTTTCATTTCTTCATGGCACCTATATTTGGCCTGAACCAGGTCGATGTTTGGATCTGAGGATCCATCTATAGAAACCAGGCTTCCAGACTACCCACAACTCATCCAGGGAGCGCCATGGGAAATGGCTGCCTTGTAACCCTACCGCACCTCGACAGGAAGGGTAAGGGGACACAGATCTCCAGAAGGCCTGCCCAGGCATGCTGGCTGCATGGGGGAGAGGCGTGAAAGCAAAGTGCCCCCATCTTAAGGGCAGGCTGGCCAGGAGGAAGAGGGTAGGGGGCAGGGAGGAAAGCCTGACCAACTCTATAATCAGAGGCTATTTTTCCTTGGGAGTAAGAGATGGAGAAAAGACCTGCTAGTGAAAGATCCATCACAGAAACCTGAGGCCAGGAGAGGAGGGGGCCCTTAATTAAAGGTAGTAAAAAGAAAATATTGTTTGAGGTAACGGGCTGAAAAGCAAGTAAGCTAAGTTGACTAGTTTATCTCCAGAAGATGGTTCTTCAGTCACAATTCGGTGCTGGCAGAGACGCAGGCTGGGTGGTGGCATTTAACCCCTCGGAGCGTTGCTCACCCTTCGCTGGTGCCTTACCAACGGGGCGGGGGTGAGAGCTCAGGCTGCCCGCCCCTCATCCCCAACGCTCGTTTACAGGAATTTGGTTACATAAGTTAATGATCTTCCTACTTCTCCTGTCTTTCATGTCACTTACAAATTAACTTGCCTTTCTCTTCTGTGGCTTTATTATCCTTCTATACCACTGTGGATCTCTCGCTGAAATTGTAGGTTGTGATTTCAACCAAGGAAGCAAGATGGAAGCAACAGACCGTGCTGTGCTGAATGGTACCATGTTAGAGGTGCAAAAAAAAAAGGGAAAAAGAAGAAAACAGAACACCTCACACCCTCCCAAATGTACCCTCATCATTCTCCCTGAGCTGAACGCTAGGCTGGGCCCCACTCAGTGGCTCTGCAGGCCCAGGGTCACGTTCACCCGATCAGGGCCCTGTGTTTGATCCGGATTTCCATCCCGTCTCCCGAAAGCAAATCACAGGTCGGAGCGGGGCATTTTAGTGAACTGTGAACACTTTCAAAGACAGACGGAAAGGAGCAACATAAACTGAAGATGGGTCTTCTGAAAAATGCACAAGGCAGGTAGTTGTTATTTAAAGCACATGCAAAGGAAAGGTGTGGGAGAGAGAGCAGCTTTACATGGCATGAGAATCTGCATCACATCGAGCGTCTACCTGAGAACATCCTGGGAACCTATGTGCCATCTCAAGCCACTTCTAAATACAGAGATTCTTAGAGAAATTCTTAGAGAAAACACCATCTGAATCTTAGCAGAGAGGTTGAGGAGCCCAAGAGTTTTTCTATCTTTCTTTTGCTCAATAGTCAAGTCCCAGTTTTACTCAAACCAGGATTTGTTACTAAAAAGATAACAATTTCACTGGGTTTCAGCTAGGATTCCTCATCCTAAGCCATGGAAATGAACACCGGCCAGCTTAGCAGGGAAGAGGGATTTATTGAGAGGCTACAGGAGCTGATACTCACAAAGGAAATGCTAGGACAGGAATAAAGCTACTCTGGGGATCAAAGGAGTTGAAAGTGACAGGGAGCCTCTTGGGGATGTCACCGAGTTCAACGCGTTTTAGTCATTTTTCCTCTGTATTCAGTCCACAGAGACAGAGCATCCGATCGCCCTATTTTAGTGAATGTTCAGCATGACAGTCCCACTAGGAGTGAGGGGTGAGTCTACCCAACCTCATCAGGAGGCTGCCACAAAAGACAAGCTGGGGGAGGTGCAGGGGGGGTGTGGAATGGGGAAGGGGTGCATAAAGGGCCACTCCAGGGCCCCAAGGGACTTGCTGATGGAAGATTTTTTCAACTTAATCAGGTACTTTTGGGGTATTAATTTCATGACAGTGACTAATTTAATACATTAAGAAAAGCCTCTTGCGCCATGCCTTGGCTTAGCAATCAGGAACAGCTGCTCTGCTTGGGGACTGTCCTGAATTTGCGGTGGAGGGAATAGGCTAGGTGTCACTGAAGATACTGTCCTCCCGCACCCCCTCTCATTACCTGGAAAATTCTCTTCATTGACTTCTCATGGTGTGTTTTCTGTTTTATGATTCAGGTGTATTTAGTCTATGCACTCCTTAGAGACCCCTAAGCTGACTATTGTTACTTACTCATTTTGCACTATTGTTATCTTAGAAATATATACTCCACACATAGATGGTTAGACTGCCTTAATATTCCCTCCCACGAGTCTCTCAGTAGACCAATATTTGTTTATTTGTTTACTTATTTACTTATTAAACAGGCTCCACACCCAGCAAGGAGTCCAATGCGGGGGCTTGAACTCACAACCTTGAGGTCAGGACTTGAGCTGGGATCAAGAGTAGGGACACTCAACTTACTGAGCTACCCAGGTGCCCTGGGGGCCAGCAATTCTTTAAATTGGATTTTTCCTTGTCGGTTTTATTTTTATTCTCCCTGTGAACCCAGGAGCATTTGCAGGGCTCATTTATTTGTGCCTTTGGATTTTTTTCTTTCTTTCTTTTTAAAGATTCTGACAGCTGAGGGAATAGTTGCTCTTCCCTTTTTGAGACAAGACTTTCTCTTAAATTACCTACTGTAATTTAAGAGAAAACACTGTCAAGCTTGGATGTTTAAAATCCCATCCTCACTCACCAGCGCCCCGTGCGCCCCGCCAGTCGCTGCTGTTCTGTTTCAGCCACCGAACGCGCCCGGGGCAGAAATGGGGAAGAATCATCCGCGAGGGTGGGTTTGGTTTCATAACTGCTAAGGAAGTGACAAGTCGCCAAGCACTATGTTTAGAGTCCCTGAAAGAGTCCTCTTCCCCGCCCACTCGTCATCCAACCCATCAGCAACCCTTTAGGGGATCCATGTGAACGCCCGCCTGTACCTTTCTACTTCCCTCTCTGTGACCCGCACCCTGGGCGCAGCCACCACCGTGACCTGCACCCCGCGTGCGGCTGCCCCCGCCTCCCATCGGGACTGTGGAGAGAGCCTCCTCAAGTTCTCCAGCCAGCCTTTCAACCACCACTGCTCCGGGCGGCAGCTACACAGCCTGTTAGCTGGGGGTCAGCCCCCTCTCAGGAGGTCCCATCTTACCAAAATAAAATCCAAAGTTACCCTTTCCTCCCAGGCAATGGCCAACAAGTCTAGATAAATGCACCTGACAACCTCTTCCACTCATGGGCTGTGTCTTTGCCGTTCCTTAAATAACCAAGCCAGAGCCCCCCTTCAGGGCCTTGCTATGCTGTCTCCAGAAGGCTGGAGAGCTCTCCCCTTCCACACCCCCACCCCCCCACCCTCTCTCTGGTCTCCGGCTACAGTGATCCCCCACCCTGGGACCACGACTGCCCCATTCCTACTCACTCTCCATCCCTCTAGGTTGTTTTTAATTTTTCCTGCAGAGTATGTAATAGCAGCTAAAATCACTGCACGGATGTCAGTCGTCCCCTGGAAGACAAGCACCCGGAGACTGGGAATGTTGGGCAATCGCTGGGGCTGCTTGTCACAGGGTATGCTCTCGGTCAAGACTTGTGGGAGGAATGGATCCTCTGACTTCTGAGTACAAGGGTTTCTCCCGTGAGCTACTTAGAAACCCAGTTATCCTCCCTGAGGAGACTCTCTCTCAAGGGCTAGGTGCTGAGGAGGGGTGTCTGACAACGTGGTGATCTAACGGGAGTGTAACTGGAAGGGACCCTGGAGGTCCCAATCGTGTCACCTGGGCTCCTCTGCCGAACCAGACTTGCATGGCCACTGAGGTGGTGACCACTCCAGCAGTCCCCAACCCCCTGTACCCTAACAGCCTTTGGCCAGAATGCACACTCACCCAAGAACACGGTGGGCACACCAGCTCTTCAGCAAAGGAAACCAGAACTCCAGGCCTGTATTTGGATGTTATTGAATCTGCCCTCTCTCCCCAGCTGCTGAGGCCTCACCCTGACCCTACAAACTCTACAAATGGGAGCCCATCCCGGGGAAGGATCATGGCAGGAACGCCTCATTTCGGGTCAGAAAATCTAGTTTTGGAATCAGGATCACGGACACTCCCCAGCCTTTAGCCAAGCATTGGATGAGCTTATTCCCTTCATTGTATAGGGGAGACGATGCCACCCACATCGCAGTTTCGGAGGGGGCGGGGGAGGGCAGCAGCAGGGGGGGGCTGGGGGGGAGTGGCAGGATCTGGCCACGGGGAGCCTAGCCCAAGGCTGGCGCCCAAGAGCTCACAGCATGGCAGTGCCTTGCCATTCTTCATCTTTCAGACCCTGTAGCTCTTTTCCCTCTGTCCTTCAGACACTCCCGAAAGAAGGATCCTGTGCCATGCCCTATACACTTTCTGGAGTATCGAGATCTAGGCTTTTCAGGTTTGTTTTCTTAGCCTCACATAATCAGATGAGTTTATGCCTAATCAGTAGGAGATGTGGTCTTCTTTGGATAGTAACAGCTTTCCATTTTGCAAACACATTGCCTCTGCTGCATTTTATTCTCAGTGTAAGCTGCTGGCCTCAGAATGTATCAGGAATTCTGTTTCTTAGCAACACCCCTCCCACAGGCCTGGGAAGACAGAACATAATTCCCTCTGGGTATTGGGAGTCTGCTAGGAACCTGGAAAATGTGGCCAATCTCCCCTTGGGGGCAGAATCAGAAATCAGTTGGCCACCTTTAAAAGACAACACAACGGAGACTCTTCAAAGGAAAGCTTTTGAAAAGCTTAGCACATTTCTCATCCGGTCCCTGTTGTTAGGGGGCTGATTTTTAAACGTATTACAGAATTTCAGTGTATGAGTTTGAGCCTTGCTCTGCCTGATTCAAAATTAAGAATGAAGCTTTTCTGGTGCTAAGCTCTTTCCCGTTCCTACCTCTAAGCCCATCTTCCAGGGAAGTATAACAGCTTTCTTAGCTGCCAATACCAGCAGCCCTCTTCAGTTTTATAGTCTGGATTTCAGAAAATAAAAATTTTACATTTGCTCATCATGCATATCAAGTTCATCTAAAGGTTAAAATCCAAGGAACCTAGTATTTATCTTCTCACCTACTTTTCCACTAGACAGTAATCTTAGCTACTAAATTATGAGCAAATTATTATGAGCCAGGTGTTCTCTAGCACTTTAAGGACTTTATTTATTCCTCGTAAGATCCTTGTGGGATCTGTATTATTAATTCTCATCAACTGTACAACTGAGGCTTCTAAAAGTTAAGTCACCAGCTCAAGGTCACCCAGCGCGTAGAGGACTAATGCACTTAAATAATACATTAATCTTTACTCTCAAATATTTTACTAATTAGTTCCCTTTGTGATTTTGTGTTCTGCTCATCGCTGCCTTGACCTAGTCTGCAGCATCTAATTGAGGGAATAAATAAACACACATGTGATTTTTACATTTCCAGAAAAGGCAGTGAACACTAAGGACACGAAACACATCTGTAATTATTACGAAACCCTTTGACGCTGGACTTGTAAGCTACCGAGAGGATATACTGGATGACTCCACCGCAGTAACCAACCAACTAACCAAACAAGAAACTGCAATGAGCTCCGCCTTATTTTCTGAACCAACCAGCTTCTCGGCCACCAGCGCCAAAGTATTTTTTCAGCTGTTTGATAATCAGGGTAATTTATTATGTCTTCTCCATGTCTGCGATTCTGTCATGTCCCCTGGGTAGCTAGGAGACCAGCAAAACAAATGTGGTCACGATTATTTAAAGTGTGCTCCCGTCTGATGGATCTGATTTTTTCTTAGACAGCTGACATTTGAATGACTATCATATTCTATGACTAAAACAGCCTTGTGATTATCATTTAATAAGCTATCCTTAACTTCAGCACAAATACTCCAGCAAATATAGTCTGGTATGCTGTCGACACAATGCAACAAGTACATTACCATTTTGCTCTACCTTCAATAGTGTCTTAAGAGGGATCTCTCCCTATTTATATGTGTATGTGTGTGTGTATTCTATAGATATATCTGTAGATCTCTAATATATAAAATGTGTGTGTATATATAGTATATATAAATATATTTCTATTTATTAATATTAATATATGTATAATACTATCTGATTTGTTTATTTGTATATTATATATATATATATATATATAAAGTGGAATGCTGGAATTCCAGTATTCCAGCACAAATGGAATGATGCAAGACCATTAAATACACATTTCTTCTTTAAGCTACCCTGAGATATCGGCCCATTGTTAGAGGTATATGACATTCTTTTAAAGGGTTATGAAATGCTCAGTGCTTCACAGACATGTAAATTGGAATAAAAACCGAACTTGTACTTTGGACACCAAAATAGCCCATGAGTGAAATTTTCTGGTAAAGGAGAGAAAACGCACTATGTGAAACTTTCACCCTCTTCTTTTGCCCTGGACATTGCCGGCAGGTTTGCGTGAACGAAGTCTACGGTCTGCGACAACAATATGAAGACCTACTACCTCTCTGTGGCTCAAAAGAGTCTCAGCCCCAGATCTTGGCCTCAATGCAGGTTGCTCTGAGCAGCTTTGTTTTCTGTTGTGGCAGAGGAAAAACGATGTTCACATTCAGAAATGAGTCCCACGGGCATTCCCAAGGTGGTCGAGGATTCTCAGCACTATTATAATTCCATGCTTTTCTGATCCACTGATGAAGTAGAACTAACTTCCAGGGAAAATATCAATGTAAGAACAACCCTGACTCACCTCTAACTTAAGAAACTGAACACCCTCTAATGACCCATGGAATTATCACCCACTAGGTTGAGAATGAGGCCGCAGGGTGTTCTCTAATTACAGATACCTGGAGACAGAGAGCAGATAAATCTACCGCCCACTCCCACCTCAAAAAAAAAAAACATTTATTTTTAAGATATAGCCAAGCTTGAAAGAAAGAAAACCTCTTAAGATGTCTGGGTGGCTCAGTCGGTTAAGCGTCTGCCTTAGGTTCAGGTCATGATACCAGAATCCTAGCATCCAGTCCTGCATTGGGCTCCCTATTGCGCTGGGAGCCTGCTTCTCCTTCTCCCAGCTACTCCCCCTGCTTCTGCTCTCTCTCTCTCTCAAATAAATAAACTCTTAAAAAGGGGGGGAGGGCCACCTGGCTGGCTCAGTTGTTTAGGTTGCTGCCTTTGGCTCAGGTCGTGATCCCTGGTCCTGGGATCAAGCCCTTCATTGGGCTCCCTGCTCAGTGGAAAGCCTGCTTCTCCCTCTCCCTCTCCCTGTGGCTTGGCCTACTTGTACTCTCTCTCTGTCAAATAAATAAATAAAATCTTGAAGAAGCGGGGAGGAGGAGAAGAAGAAGGAGGAGGAGGAAGATGGGGAGGGAGAAGGGAAAAAGGGAGGAAGAAAGGCCGGCAGGCAGGCAGGCAAGGAGGGAGGGAGGAAAACTCTTAAGTTTCAGAAATGAAGAGGGGGTTCAAAGCCAGAGATGAAATACACAAGCTAACACCAACACCGAAGAGGAGGGGACTTCTGGCTAGGGACTGAGGGCAGCTTTTTGAGTCCCATTTAGACCAGGGGCTGGAACTGAATTCTGCAGGTCATGTCAGGAACCCTCGGTACAGAAGACCAAGAAAACCTCATCCTCCTAGTCCAGAGAGGCAGCAATGAGCCTTTGTTGTGTGTTTGTTACTCTGCATCAGATGAAATAACAAAAGGCTCTCTGAACTAGCTTGGAGCCCACCTGGCTGTGCACAGGCTCCACATTAATTTCACCCTCTCCTTATACGGAGCTTGAGCTGAACTTTAATATAAAAACGAATTCTGGAACCCCTGGGGCCCTGGCAGCTCTGTAGGGATATTTCCTAGATGTACAGGGCTCACACCTGAAGAACTATCATCTGCTGAGGACAGTTATAAAAATAACATTATAATCTTCAAGAGGAAAGGAGGCATCAGCGAGAGAGTACCTAACGCTGGAGGATTCGCAGCCCACGAACTCGAGACACTCCAACAAAAAGGAATCATGAAGTTGGAATGTTAACACAGGGTTTGGGAGAAAATGAAAAAGGAACAAGGATACTTGAAGATTAGAGAACTTCTAGAAACAAAGTAGTCACAGTGAAATTTAAGAACTTAATAGGGTGGACAGCAGATGTACCTAGGAGACCTCAGAATTAGGGAAGGTAGGAATGGTTCGGAGAGTCTAGTACAGAGACCGTGAAAAGGAAAGAAAAGAGACAAAGAGATGACAAAAGACTAACAACAGGCCCCTTAGGAGTGCCGGAGGGAAGAAGGCAGAGAATGAGGAAGAGCCAACACACTTAGATACAACGGGGGATGATTTTTCAGACCTGTAGAAAGATACGACTCCACAGGTTGAAGAATCATACTGAGTCGCAAGCATGATAAATAAATAAATCCCAACCTAGTCACATCATCAAGAAACTGCAAAATGCTGAAGACAGAAAATCTCAAAGTAAATGAGAGAGAAAAAGACTCCAAATCGATCACCCACAGCGGAACAAAGAACGACCAACTTCTCAGCAACTTTAGAGGCCAGAAGACAATGGAAGAGTGTCTTCAAAATGCTGAGGAGAGGGAATGCTGTCCAAGGAAAAGCTGTTAATATACATCTTTAAAGTGTTTCTGCATGGGGCTCCCGGGTGGCTCAGTTGGTTAAGCATCTGCCTTCCGCTCAGGTCGTGATCCTAAGGCCTAGGATCTGAGCTTGCCACTCAGCCAGGAGTTTGCTTCTCCCTCTCCCTCTGCTCCTGCTTCTGCTCTCTCTCTCACACACACAGACTCTCTTGTAAATAAATAAAATCTTTAGAAAAAAAAAGTGTCTTCTGTATGCTAGAATTTTTCCCAAAAGGAAAAAAAAAATTGGCTGCAGGTAATGAAGAGTGCTTCAACAGGTGAAAAAAAAAAGTATGTTGGAACACAAAGAAAAACAAGAAAGTGATTCACGTGAATGGGAGACGGGTTAAATCCCAGG
Source organism: Spilogale gracilis (assembly GCA_004023965.1). Classification (NCBI taxonomy): domain Eukaryota; kingdom Metazoa; phylum Chordata; class Mammalia; order Carnivora; family Mephitidae; genus Spilogale; species Spilogale gracilis. The sequence continues at coordinate 28,419 of PITA01005411.1, forward strand.
TGAGCCATCCTCTGAGGTGGGCAACAACCGGAAATTCGAGAGGGAGGGGTCAGTTGTGCAAACATCCCAGGGCGGGCAGAGCTGTGTTAAGCTAGCGTGCATGGTGTCTGCGCTCGCTAAGGCTGCTAGTGGTTTACCGCAAGTCTCGCTTCCAACCACAGCGACTGACCCTCCCACAGTTGGGGCAGGCCGAGCCCAAAAGCAAAGTGTCAAGAAGGTTAGCTCCTTCTGGAGGATCCAAGGAAGAATCTGTTTCCGTGCCCCTGTCCCAGCTCTGGGTGGCTGCCCCCAGCCCTCGGTGGGCCTTGACCTGGAGCTACAGCCCTCTGATCTCTGCCCCCATCTTTGTCCAACCTCTGCGTGTGGCTCTGACTTCACATGGCTTTCTCCCTTCCTGTCTTTCATAAGGACACTCTTCATTGGATTTAGAGCCCATCCTAATCCAGGATGATCTCATCTTGAAGTCCTTGCCCTATAAATACACCTACAAAGACCCTTATTCCAAGCAAGGTCACATTCTGAGGTTCTGAGTGGACATATGTTTGGGCACTACAATTCAACCTGGTATACATGTTTAAAAAATGAAAAAGTAGTCACTAACAAAGTTTTGCCTTTTTTTGTTTTGTTTTTCTTTTGGATGGAATGTAAAAATTCTAAACAAATAATGGGAATAAGAAATAAAGAGAACAATCTCCCTGAAGGCAGGAAAGGAGACACAAAACCAAGTAAAAGTATGGTAAAAGAAGATGGTAGAAATCACATGAAGGGGAAATTATTTTAAAGGTAAATAAGTTAAGATGTAATTGTCAAAAGACAGACTCCGATTTGGTTACAAATGAAACAAACCCAAACCAACATATACCACTGCTGATGAAAATATTTACAGACTTGGGTAATATTCTCTTCACTACCTCCCCTGAGCCAGAGCTTCACAGAAGTACTACATTCTCATTGGATTAATGTCCTGAAAGCATTTTTACCTGGGTCAACATTAAGAACACACTATAGGGGCCCCTGGGTAGCATTGTTGGGTAAGCCTCCGACTCTTGCTTTCAGCTCAGGTGGTGACGTCAAAGTCATAAGATCGAGCCCCGCATCAGGCTCTGGGCTCAGCTCAAGACTCTGCTTGATATTCTCCCTCTCCCTCTGCTGCTCGGCGGGAAGCCTGCTTCTCCCTCTCTCACTCCCCCTGCTTGTGTTCCCTCTCTGGCTGTGTTTCTCTCTGTCAAATAAATAAATAAAATCTTTTTTAAAAAATAAATAAATCATAAAAAAAGACTAGAAACAGAGGCTACAGAACAGAAAAAAAAGGAAAAACACTGCTTTTAAACCAAATTTCCCCCATCCTAATGGTAGCTAAGAAGTTGCTTTTTCTGGATCAGTTGCAGGATTATTTAAAAATAGTTTTAGATGGCTTAAAAAATTAACAAAAGGTTACAGCTGTGAGATGTAGTTTTGGATCCCTTGCTCATCTTTATTCTTCTTCCAATTCTACATCTTAGTTAAAAAAAAAAAAAAAAATCTCTGAAATTCCAGACTACAGAGAACAGATCTTGTTACCAAGCTGGGTAAACTCTGACTGATTTTCGATTGTGGTGAGCAAGACTCTGATCGCACAGTACGGGCCAGAGTTAAGGAGTTCGGATACAAAAAAGGTCACTTGCATGCACACACACACACACACACACACACACACACACACACATTCAAAGAATAACTCCTAATTTTCTGTAAGAAAAAGCACACATTTCAAATAAGATATAAAGTACAAATTTTAGCACCATAATTATGTCAAAAAGATGAAGAAAATTCAGTTAGTCGCACTGTGCACTTTTCCTCAAAACTTCATTTTCAATCAAAAGATGAAAGAGCCAGTCCTGACAGTGTGAACTATGGTGTGATGGGGGGCTGGCGGGGAGGGGGAGGGAAGGGGGCACAGTGTAATATAGAAGCAATTTTCATTCAAGATCTCTCTCAATTTGGGGGCACCTGGGTGGCTCAGTCATTAAGGGTCTGCCTTCAGCTCAGGCCATAATCCCGAGGTCCTGGGATCGAGCCCTACATCGGGCTCCCTGCTCAGTGGGAAGCCGGTTTCTCCCTCTGCCTCTCCCCTCCTCTGCTTGTGTTCTCTCTCTGCCTGTCTCTCTCTCTGTCAAATAAGTAAGTAAAATCTTAAAAAAGAAAAATCTCAATTTTCATTAAACCTGAAAGTTAAAAAACCCTCTGTTCTCCAGAATCATTGAAAATTAGCTTTGTTTTCCTCTCCCGCAAAGGCCACTCCCTCTTCAATGGCCGGACAGCTCTCGGACTGCTTACATCCTTGGCTCAGTGTATTGGGCTTGATGGCCAACAC
>PITA01005411.1:30871-64351 GCA_004023965.1 Spilogale gracilis
GTGTTTCAAGATTCATTCCCCATTCCCCACACCCAGTGCTCCCCGCTTTAGGTGTCCCCAGTACCCACCACCAGGCTCTCCCATCCCTCCACCCCCCTCCCTCCAAGTCCCTCAGTTTGTTTCTGTGTTCAAAATCTCTGTTGTTTCGTTTCCCTCCCTAGATTACCCTAGTTCCCATTTGCTTTCCTTCTGCCACTTTGGGCTTTCAGCACAAATTGCCTTAGGGGTTGGAATACGCAATCACAGAGCATAATATCATTTTAATAAACACCCTTGAAAAGCTAAGTAAAAACTAAGTAAAAAAGCTAAACTTGTCCCCCACCCACGGCCAACCACCCTCAAACATCCCTTTGTTTTTAAGGCCTATTCAAGTTGCCAGAAAAGCAGTTTCAGCAACTGGAACTTGTGATTCTTCTTCAGTAATCACAGCATCGAAATTTAACATGAAAAAGCGAGGCAATCAGCAAAGCAGTGAGAAGATACTAGGGCCCCGATCAGCTGAGGCAGGGAGAACAGTGTGGGCTGGCAACAGGTTAAATGCTTATATTTCTACTTTTGTACATTATGTTTCTTCTACATTTCCTTGTTTTGGATCGTGAGCCACAGCTCTACAGGCAGAATCTTCATATGAGCAGCGTTGCCTTGAGTAACCTTGGAAAATGATCATTTGATTGGATACGGCAAGGCCGAGGATAAAAAGAAATTTTAAAAGACAGAGAGAAATGTATATGAACCCTGTATTCTGGGAGGTCAATTTCTTGCAGGGGTACTGGGTTAGCATTTCTGAAACTGCCTTAGAGGTACGCCAGGGTTGAAAAAAAAAAGTAAATGCATTATAGATAAGGGAGTCGGGTTTCTCACAGACAGAGAAAGCGGCTGTGAAGAAGCAAAGGGAGAAAGCTGGGATGAATTTTGGGGTGCTGGTTGAGGAGTTGCAGGGAGAAGCATGAACTCAGATTTTCAGCACTACAGTCAGAGAAGTAACTGTAGATATGTGTGTGCCTGGGTCACTGTACACTCAACAAGCACTTCTGACCGAGTCTTGGGTTCTGGATACCATTCCCCGATAAGAGGAACGAGGATCCTTGGAGAAATGGCTGGTTCTCTAGCGGTGGACAATACAAAATGAGCCTGGTATATTCTGTACTTTCAGAAAGTAAGGAAGGCTTGGGGCACCTGGGTGGCTCAGTTGGTTAAGCATCTGCCTTCGGTTCAGGTCATGTCCCCGGGTCCTGGGATCAAGCCCCCCATCAGGCTTCCTGCTCAGTGGGGAGCCTGCTTCTCTCTCTCCCTCTGCTGCTCTCCCTGCTTGTGCTCTCTCTCTCTAATAAATTAAAATTTACTAAAAAAGAAAAAAAGAAAAAAGAAAAAAAAAGAAAAATATTTCAAAAAGTTGTGACTCCCAATGGCTAATGCTGCAACAATCTGAGTGATGAAATATTAATTATAGTATTTGATTGTAACACATAAAAATATGTATCCATGAGCCTATGCTGAAAAATGACTGAGTGAGGGAGAAGGGACAAATTTCCCTTCTATTAAGGATTCCAAATAATGGGGCCTCCTGGGTGGCTCAGTCATTAAACATCTGCCTTCGGCTCAGGTCATGATCCCAGAGTCCCAGGATAAAGCCCCATATCAGGCTCCCTGCTCTGTGGGAAGCCTGCTTCTCTATCTCTCACTTCCCCTGCTTATGTTCCCTCTCTAGCTTTGCCTCTCTGTCAAATAAATAAAATCTTTTTAAAAATTTTTTTTAAAAATTAGGGGTGCCTGGGTGGCTCAGTTGGTTGGGTAACTGCCTTTGATCCCGAAGACCTGGGATCGAGCCCTGCATTGGGCTCCCTGTTCAGCAGGAGACCTGCTTCTCCCTCCCTCACTCCCCATGCTCGTGTTCTCTCTCTAGTTGTGTTTCTCTCTGTCAAATAAATAAAATCTTTAAAAAAATTTTTTTTAAATTAAAAGAAAAAAAAAGAATTCCAAATAATAGGGGCACCTGGGTGGCCAGTCAGTTAAGTGTCCAACTCTTGATCTCAGCTCAGATCTTCTTGTTTTGTTTTAAGATTTTATTTATTTATTTGACAGAGAGATCACAAATAGGCAGAGAGGCAGGCAGAGAAAGAGGGGGAAACAGGCTTCCCGCTGAGCAGAGAGCCCGATGTGGGACTCAGTCCCAGGACTCTTGAGATCATGACCCAAGCCGAAGGCAAAGGCTTAACCCTCTGAGCCACCCAGGTACCCCTCAGCTCAGGTCTTGATCTCAAGGTCATGAGTTCAAGCCCTGCTTTGGGTTCCATGCTGGGCATGGAGCCTACTTTACAAACAAACAAATAAAGAATTCTAAATAATATATGCAGATACCCTCCTCTAGGAAGTAGGACTTAATTCCCTTTCTCCTTAAGCAAGACTTGAACTTAGCGACTCACTTCCAAAAAACAGCACACGGAATGGAAAAATGGAAAGTCTCCGACAGAGAAAGAAACCTGGCAGACACCATCCTAACCAAATGTTCAAGGTTAATATCACCAAGTGGTACGTCATATTGGCATCACGTACCCCCGGATGAGAAGGAATGAGAATGGTGTATCACCGCTGCGGTATTTGTCCCTAGAAAATCACAATCCCAGGAAAACATGATAAAATATCAGATCCCCGGGGCGCCTGAGTAGCTCAGTTGGTTAAGCGACTGCCTTCAGCTCAGGTCATGATCCTGGAGACCCGGGATCGAGCCCCACATCGGACTCCCTGCTCGGCGGGAAGCCTGCTTCTCCCTCTCTCACTCCCCCTGCTTGTGTTCCGCCTCTGGCTGTGTTTCTCTCTGTCAAATAAATAAAATCTTTTAAAAAAAAATTTCAGATCCCCATTGAAACACTACTACAGTACATCTGACCAGTAATCTCGAATCATGTCAAGGTCTAGGGAAACAAACAGAAGTTGAGAAACTGTCACGGACAAAGGAGTCATGACAGCCAAATGCAAGGTGGTATCTTAGATTGGGTCCGGGGACAGATAAAGAACTTCAACAGAAAAAGTGAAATACAAATTAAGTCCGTAGATTTGACCAACTGTACTGTACCAACACTAATTTCTTAGTGTTGGCAAACTAGGTTTTCATAAACAGGTACCGTGTATGTCAGATGTTAATATTAGGAGAACCTACATGATGGGTATGCACAGGAAGACTACCTATCACCTTTTCAACTTTTCTGTAAATACAAAATTACTCCAAGAGTTTAAAACATTTTGCTGGAGTATGCAAAGAAAAATGTCCTATAATTCTAATTTGTACACGTCACCTGTGAAAACAATAGTCACAATTTGACTATGTACAAAGACCCTGAGAAGACTATCCCTAACTTGCCCGTAGCACTCCAGTATAAACAGGTCACGCTCGTCCAAATTCATTCTTGACCTAATTCTATTATCAGCATCTCCTGAATTTTAGCTACCACCATTTTAAGAATTTGCTTGTCCTGAAAGATTTAAGATTTAAAACGGAACGAAAGATCGAAAACACACCCTAGCATTAACTGTGTATAACTGGAGGCAAGATAGGTGATTTTCTTTTTGCTTAGCTCCCAAAGTCTTCGAGAGTGAATATAATCATCATCATTTGGCGTAGTGCCTGGTACAGCAGAAATTCAGTATTGTCAACTCAACACCGAACTGGTATGACAGGAACCATTAAAGAATCAAGGTGGGGATGGTTCTCAGAACCGTGCTCCAGCCTCCAGCCGCAAGGGACGGAGCCCAATACGGGTGGTCTGTGGACCAGAGGCTCTGGTGGGAGCTGATGATCCTTCCAAAGTCCAGCAATAAGGGAATTTCTGCCTTCCCTCCATCAGACCATCTCCGCAGATGGGTGGGGAGCATCCATGGAAGAGTCTGGGGAGCCCTAAGGTAGCATCTTTCCCCTGGGGTTCCTCAGTGGCTGCTGTCACAGCGTGCCCATGGGGAAAGCCCCCAAGCCCTGAGACCCCACTACAGGGACACCACTGTCACAGCTGCCTGGACATCCTAGAGGACAGGGGGGACATGCCCTGTGTAATGTCAAGAACCATCCCACTCTCCAAGCAGAGCCTGCCGGGAGGACCCAACCCTGGCTGCCCTTTGCGAACACAGGTTGCTAAATTCTGGAAACACCCACAACCTTGAGGTACCTGCAAGAAACATCCTCAGAGCAGGTGTCCCTATAAGAGCCCTGACCCTGGCTATCCAGCCTCATTCCCTATGTTGTCTTTTTATTTTTCCCTAGACAGTCTGTTATGTCAAGGTGTGGGGCAATTTTTCTCTTTGGTTTTTTAATAGTCTCCAGTTGAGCCCTTATAATGAATATATTAAATAAACATTTTTAAAAACAGAGAATCAAGGGGTCAGGTATCTGCTAAGTCTTTTTTTTAATTTTTAAAAAAGATTTAATTGTTTGAGAGAGGGCACATGTGTGTGGGAGGGGCAGGGAGAGACAGAGAGAGAGAGAATCTCTAGCACACTCCATGCTCTGTGCAGAGCCGGACATGGGGTTTGATCGCACAACCCTGAGATCACAACCTGAGTCCAAATCAAGATAACCCTTAACCAAGTGAGCCACCTGGGTGCCCCATGGTGCCTGCTAAGTTTTAGAACTAAGCATCATCACAAATGGTATCATCTACAAAGACATTCAATTATAAGGATAAAAAGATATTAAAAATACACTCCAAGGATTAGTCCTGGTTATCTGTTATGAAAACAAGGGAAACCTGCCATTAACAAAGTGGTATTTGGTCTTTCAGAAAAGGAAAAGAGAAATCAATAGATAAGGCTCACCTAGACCTAAAATAACCAAGGAGAGACTTCACAGTACAAGAGACTGAAGTTCTGCATAACATTTTTCTGTAACAAGACGCAATCTTTTTTAGTTTTTGACAATAATGTCAAATACTTTAAACCACTCCACTCCCTGAGTCACACCAAAGTATACAGTGGTTATAACCACCCAAGATGTAGGGGAACTACTACACACCAAATCCTTCTTCAATATGAATGTGTCTTAAATGTATCCTTTTAGGTTTACATTTTCAATTTTTTAAGGAGGGCTCTGTATCTACTTTGGAGATCAGACATAAATATTAGATTAGGAAAATAAAACGGAGATAATTCTATTAAGCTGAGTTCATTTTAGGAGAGCAAATCTTACTTAAAATTACCTTTATAGGGGCGCCTGGGTGGCTCAGTTGGTTGGGTGACTGCCTTCAGCTCAGGTCATGATTCCGGAGACCCGGGATCGAGTCCCACATCGGGCTCCCTGCTCGGCAGGAAGCCTGCTTCTCCCCCTCTCACTCCCCCTGCTTGTGTTCCCTCTCTGGCTGTGTTTCTCTCTGTCAAATAAATAAAAATCTTAAAAAAAAAAAAAATTACCTTTATAATAAAATGTAAGGTAACATGATGGCACCCAGGAACCAATTATTTTACAACTCCCACAACCCCAAACTACTTAAGAACATTCTGGAGGATATTGTGCTAAGTGAAATAAGTCAGAGGAAGACAGATACCATACAACTTCACTTCTATGTGAAATCTGAACAAAACACACAAATTCTTAAATGCAGAGAACACACTGGAGGTTGCCAGAGTGGGTGGGTGGGGGATGGGCAAAATAGATAAAGGAGATTAAGAAGAAAGAAAAAAAAAGAACACTCTGATAGGACAGAGATGGAAAAAAAGGATTAAAAGTATCTTGAAGAAATAGTATCCTTAGGACAGAAGACTTTTCTTCAAATCCTTAAAAAATATAATTTTCTTATCCTTATGCATTTGGAAGATTTCCTCTTAAACACTGGCGGTGGTCAGGGGACAGTGGTAGAACCAAGAGTATGGAAGACCAAGGTTTAAAAGGGTTCTGTCAGAAAGATGACAAAGTCTGTACTTGTTACTGGTAAAGCAGGTTGGTGATTCAAGTAGGGAAAGTCCATACAGCTGGGTATTTCAATTTATGGTTAGAGTTTAGAAATTACAGTCGGAGCATTTTCTAGACCTATCAAAACTTTCTGTATAAAGAAATTTACATACAAGAAGACAAGGACTACCCATATTTTACAATTGAAAAGTGGTGGAAATAAAGTGATTTAATTTACCTTCAATGTATTTATACCTAAAACCAAACTAGTTAAAATACAAGAGTAAAAGCAGCCGCTCTCCCATGGACTGAACAACAAAAATCTTTCTATAGTTTCTGTTGTCTTCACTGGAAAAGAAATTAGAACAAACTGTACAAAAACCATCTTTTTTACATAGAAGCATGAACAATAAATGCTATCTGTAACAGTTCTGATAGTAAATGACCAAGTATGTATTTTTTGAAACCTAGCACACCGTCAAGCATTAAGACATCATCAATCAAGTAGGAAGAGTTAATACGAGGGGTGCTCAGGTGGCTCAGTCGGCTGAGCACCTGACTCTTGGTTTCAGCTCAGATCATGATCTCAGAGTCGTGAGATCGAGTCCCAGGCTGGGCTCCACGCTCAGCAGGGGGTCTCCTTGAGGTTCTCTCCCTCTCCCCCCAACCAACCCTCACCATGCCCTGCTCTCTCTCAAATAAATAAGATCTTAAAAGAAAAAGACTTAATACAAATATGCTTGTATTTGGTGCAAATTTAATTTTATTAAACCTTACAATGAAATGTTGTGGCATATCATTTTCCATTATGTGACAATTTATTGGCTGGCATCTGAATACAGTACTTCTTCTGAAAAATACATAATGGGAAGTGACAAAAGGGAGAAACTAGCTGTTTAGTGATCTATGAAGGCAGAAAAAAGAAAAAAAGAAAAATGAAAAAAGGATGAGGACCAATTAGTTTCTTTAGGATCTAACTCTAAAATGGTTAAAGTTCTAAGCAATAATGCTGTTGTCGCAGTGTCCAAGAATATGGTTATTATCTCATCTGCCCCCCCATTCTGATAATTATAAGGATCACTTTACCTCTAAAAGTCAACCTAAGGTTTCAGCTGGATGATAGGATTTTGAAGAGTAAGCTTTTCATATATAATTTAAAGAATTTTCCCAAGTCACAGTAGATGGGGGTCTCTAAAACATTATACAGTAAGGTAGTCGTTTTACAAGTGAGCAATCACTTAACTTCAAAGTCAGAATGGGCACCAAGCTTATTTTTTGCTGATTTGGGTTTTATGCCCGTCAGGCTCATGGATAAGAAAATGACTCTTTTTTTAAATATAGAATCCGCTTGTCTTTACAAAGTAGAATGGAATCTCATCTGAGTAAAACGACCACTTCTTTTGCAGGAATGATCAGGAATGGAGCATCTAAAATTCAGCAGGCTTTACAAGGCCTTTTTACAGAAATGTAATCAAAACTGCCGAACTCCAGCCAACATCACCATGCTACAGTTTAGCTTGACTCACATGAGTACAAGAAGCTCATTACATATTAAAGTACTCACTTGTGGTTAAAAAGTCACAAATGGATGCATCTTTTTAAGTCAGTCAATGACAATTTTGAGACTTTCTGACAAAGGCCTTAACAATGTCTGAGGTCACATTTTATTTACCAACCTCCTCCAAAATAAAATCGTGGACAATTCTGAGCTAGCAAACCAACCGATTTGTCGAGAGTTCCTAACAGTGTTTGGGGAGATGGCAAACTGAGCAGAACTGTATCCTAACTGACATAAGTCATTTCAGTTCTCAAGACTGAAGAACAAGCGATCAATCTTTAGCGGTGGAAAAATGCTATGTGAAGAAATCCTGAGTTCCACTAGAGTTGCACGATTTTGGTTCACCCATCAGGTAGTGTGAAGTGTGCGGTATCAAACGAGCACATGAGCCCTCTTCTCCCCACCCGAGAAAGGAGGAGGAAATATTAAATCACTGGAAAATCCCATTGTTCATCTTTACCCCCAAATTACTGGGATCCACTAGTGTTGATTTACTGCACGAACAGAGTTTCGCTTTAAAGAAAAAAAAAATGTAGCTCAGGCATGCATACCACAGTGTTAGAGGCAAATGATTTCAAAATGTTGATGCCTGCTATTTCTAGAATGCGTGTCTAAATCACAAACGGTTAATATATGTGGCAGCTCAAACGTTCTACCAAATTTGCCTGGGGTTAATACGGGTTTAAAGCCTCTTTTTTCAATAGGCTGGAGAGCAACCAAGATCAGTTACATCACATTCACCCTTTACTACAATGAAATTCAACTCACAACCCAGTAAAATAAGGATATCTTTTTTAAAAAAAGTTAAACCTCAATTATTTAACCAGAAAGTAAGTCTAATGCTTTTTTTATTTACTACTTTTCATCGCAAGTTTTTTTGTTGTTGTTTTGTTTTCATTTTTGGATTTTTTTTTTTGTACTGAATAAAGATGAAATAAACCTAAAGCAATTCTTTGCAGTGACGACTCTGTATATAGCATGACATCAACCCTCAGGATAAAATGTGAGCAAAAACCCAAGTGGATCCAGCTCATTCAACTCACAGTACAATTGAGTGTTTTTTCCTCAAACAAATAAGGACCTTTTTATTCAGAGCAATTTCATTAAGACATTTGCAGGGCAAATGCGCCATCATACATTTTATCCTGAATAACAATAAAGTGCTAAAGGATAAATTACCTGAATCTTTTTTAGTACTTTTCATTTAATCTTTTCTTAAAAGAGCCCTTTCTGTGGCATTAGCGAGGCTGCTCCTGGAAGGAACCAACAAAACCAAACCCAAAACAAAACAGAAAACCATACTGAAAGAAAAAGCAGAGCCAAGCTAACTTTCAGGAAGGGGAGAGGAAGCACTGCAACCTTTTGTGTTTAACTAGGGTGACGAATAAACGAGACCAAAGTAATTCATGCAAGTTATCTGGAAGGGTATACCGAAGCTGGAAGAAAGGAAGGACACTGGTACCGACCTTGGATACCATGGCAGTAAACTGCACACGAAAATACCTTAATTATCCTAGATGCCTAGATCGGGCTTGGCAAACATCATGCCACTGACATGCTGTAGCTCTTTTTTGTAACTAAAAGTGATCTGCGGTTCAATCGCGGAGGAGTTCAATGTGACTTGTTAAAGCTGTGTGATACACTCTGAGGTTAAATTGAAGCGAATCTCTACACCTAATCACATCGTCAGCCCAAGCAGGACAATGCTGGCGCGCGGCATGAAAGGCGGGTCACTTTGTCAAGTCTTCCTTTTACTGCATGATATATTAAGATGACAGACCTAAATTTCAACTGGGTTAATGAGTTAGGAGAGATCTGTTTCCCAAATTTAGCACACAATAATTTCAGTGGATTAGAGAGAGAAACAAGAAGAAAGAAAAAGAAAGAAGAAAGAAGAAGAGGAAGAAGAAGGAGGAGGAGGAGAAGAGGAAGAAGGAGGAGGAGGAGGAGGAGGAGGAGGAGGAGAAAAGCAAAAACAAACCAATAGAAAAGCCTGAGCTCAGGTAGCTAACCTGCAGCTCTAAAAAACTGTCATGCTACAGAGAGTACTACTTTCAAAAAAATGAACTCTGTAATAAACGTAACAGTGTTTGGAGTTGAAGTTGACCAACTGCTGCATAGAAAAATGTGCTAACATACAACAGTCAAGTTTAAGCCGGTGCATAGAGAAGATAAAGCACTTATGGTAATTGCAAATGGTAACAGGTCCATAAAGGCTGTACAACCTAGCATGGGTCCATAAAGGGAAAAGAACCAGTAGGTAGAAATGGTGAGGAAAAAAAGCAAGTGGGAAGAGGGAAGAAGTGTGGATAACAGAAGGAAGAAGCAGGAAAAGGGGGGGGGGGATTTTCAATTGTATAAAATTCACAAACCCGTAAAATATAGACACCACTGAAAAACGGTGAACTCTGTCCCAAACACCCAACAGCAAACAGAACCAGAACAGGTAAGCCTTTGGCAGACAATTTTAGAAATTCGAATAGGACATGACATTTCTCAATAATTCACAAACAATATATTATATGGTATATTTATATTAAATACTGGGAAACCAATCCTGGAAAGTTGATGCTTCTAATGCTTTAGCCAATAAGAGCACGAGGATAGCAAGCCAAGTGAATGCTGGTGTTCTCACGACAGTGCTCATTTATGAGGCAACTGTCACCGATCCGTGCTTTAAACAATGCGACGAGACAGTCAGATTATCATCTGTGAAGTGAAACAAAGGTCTCTAGCTTTTCTGGAATATGCCCTTTGTAATATATTCTATGATTCACTATGACACGGGCAGCAAGACACTGCAGGGTGGTATGATTTATAGGCTGGATCAAATTTTTCGCCATTTCCTTCTCGTCCAGCAAGTCACTAGCAGTCTGCTTGTGCAAGTTTGTGGCATCGAAATGTGCACCTGATTTAATAAGGAGATTCATGATGTCGGGATGGTTGTTCAGAGCAGCGATGTGCAGGGGGCTGTTGTCATCGGAGTCTCTGACGTTCACGTCGGCGCCACACTCAATCAGTATGGCCGTGACCTGCAGAGATGGGAACTTACACACGGGGTACCGCCCTACGCAGGTGGTATTCTTGTCCACAGCCAGATGAAGAGGGCTGAAGTTATTCTTCCCCCTCGGATGCAGCTTCAGAAACCTGTAAATAGTCTGCTTTTTGAAATGGTCCTGTTCTAGAGTACAAGGAACTTTCTCTAACAAGCAAATCAAGTGCAAAATAATGGAAAGAGCCTTATTTAACTGTAATGGGTCAGCCGGACACTGAGTTTGTTTGATAGCTCGCTCTATTTCAAGGACACTTTTGCACAGGATGCCCATAAGATCATCAAACGTAACGGTGGTGCCCAGCAGGCCTTTAGCCCTATCCTGGAGCATGAAGGAGAACAGTTCTGCAAAAGACAGCAAGCTGCTGGCGGTCATGGGGCTTAAAGGGTCCAAATTGTTCTGCTGCATGTCCAAAGCATACTTCCAGAGGTTGATGCAGCGTTTGAAATTTCCTGAGTCCGCATAGACAGCGCCTCTGTATCTAATGTAGTAAGAGGTATCAGGATGAGAAGGACCAAGAATACGTTCTCTGATCAATAGTGCCTGCATTCTCATCTCATCAGGATCGGCAATAAGACCTTCTAGCTCTTCCGCACTGTTCACCTCCTTGGCATAATCGTACGCCATTATCAGGGTCTGCGGTACCGGTTTGCTGATTATATTAGTCCTATCACTGTACCTCATGTTCATTGCCTTTTTCCAGTATTTCAAGGCCCCAAGCAGATCTCTCTTTTTGTCTACAAATGTAGCTCCCAGGAGCTCTAGGGCATTGATTCGTTCTGTCTTGCTGGTCTGTGCGTGGTGAGTCAGAAAATCCACAATATTTGTGTGACCGGTAACACTGGCCGAGAGAAGGGGAGTCATTCCATAACCATCCTTTTCCATCTTGGCACAATACATAAGAAGCATCTTCATGATGTCCAAACTCCCAGATTCTGCGCAATCATGCAATGCAGTATTACCTTAAGGAGAGGAAAGAAAGAGATAACAGATTTTGAGGGACCAGGAGACAATGGAGCACACGTATGCAGCTTAGGAACCTCATGAAAAGCAGGCAGCTCCAGGCTGACCTTAACGGGATATACTTTAATTTGAATACAAATGAGAAAAAAAAAAAATGATCCCCAGCCCCTAAGACTAGCCTGACGCATCACAGGGGTTAAATAAATGCTTGTTAAGTTTGTTGGATAAATGGCCAAATTAGGCATGAAAAGATGACCAAAGTCAGTAATGAAATTCAAAAGGAATCCATGGCCTCTTGGGTTTTTGTCCGTAGTGTTTGCAAGTGCATATTCTAGGACTAAAAAGTGATGAAATGCAATTAACCAGCTAGTCAGCTTCACAGACAGTCACAGAACTTTCTGGGTCAGCTTCCACATCTATAAGCAAGAAATCTCATCTATGTAACATCTGAGATTCTCCAGCTTGATTCTAACAGGAGTCAGAAATTGTTTTTTCCATGTTTCTGATTGCCAAGTGAACTTCAGCTGTCTCAGTCAAAATTCTCGGTGACAAAGTACTTTTCCTCAGAAAGCTCCCAGGAGGAAAAACAAGTCCAGTAGAATGTGAAAAAATATGTGGGTGGTTCAACTGGAAATTTAAAAGGAGCCATCTGAAGTGTCCTTTTGTAAGGGATTACTTCCCATTGTAATTTAATTGTTCCGATGCTGTCTTGTTCTTCACACACGTGGATTCAAATGGACAGCGAGCACTGGCACATCGGGAAAAGCCCGTATACAACATACGAAGACATCCTGACCACAAGAGGATTTTAGCTGCCAAAGTTTAATGCCAAACATCTTACTGCGTATCGTAACAAAAATTATCACATGGACCTTTGATATTGACCTACGGTGTTTACAGAAAATTTCAGCAGTGAATCACACTGGAGGCGTGAGTGCTACAGAGTTAGCATAGCCAGCCAGCACTGGTGTCCTTAGGAAGAGCTGCCTGCCCAGGGCCAGACCTCAGTGGACATCGGAGAACTTGTGTGTTCCCCAAACTTGCCCTCCAGGACAAGGGGGGCTCGCTGTTTGTATGAACAATACGGTTTGTGCTGAACAGCTGCTTTCCTTCTGGGAATATCTCTCGAAAGGGTGCCCACCCTGAGCTCTGTGTCTCCTAATGCCGCCCCCAGCCCCGCCCCAGGGCCAGAAAATGCCTGCACAGATTTCTCTAGGCCCCACTGGTGCTCTTCCCCTTAGGACCCAGCTGTGTGTCCTTATCACAGCACGATTCCTATGATATGCTTACTCACCTCCAGTTACAGGGAAGGCCTTGGGGGACCCCTGACACAGCATAGGTACTACTAGAAAGTAGCTGAAACCTAAACACTTCCCGTAACAAATCTGTAACTGAAACGCCAAAGAGCCAGTTACTCCACATTGGGACTTGATTTGGTCCCCAGGGTCACCCTGTTGAGTCTTCCATGGCACCTACCAGAAGTACATGACTACCTACCTACATTTATTCTGACTCAGGATTTCAAAGGTCTATAATGGAATGGTGTCAGACGGAATGTTTTAGCCATGCGTCTGTAACCAAGCACTGCGAGAGCCCAGAACTTCTGCCTACTAACACTAATGTTCCTTTGTTCAAAGTAATTTCAAGTAAACACAGCTATTACTAAATATATTTTTACAGCTCTTTTAAATTAAGAATCCCTTTTCCTCTAAGAAAGAGACAATGTAAGAGAAATAGAAAGTTTAGATGACATTCTTCTCCACTCAGGCACATAAAATCAAGAGTTAAGAATGCAAGAGAAGGGACGCCTGGGTGGCTCAGTTGGTTAAGCCACTGCCTTCGGCTCGGGTCATGATCCTGGAGACCCGGGATCGAGTCCCACATCGGGCTGCCTGCTCGGCGGGAGGCCTGCTTCTCCCTCTCTCACTCCCCCTGCTTGTGTTCCCTCTCTGGCTGTGTTTCTCTCTGTCAAATAAATAAAATCTTTAAAAAAAAAATAAAGTAACATTAATCCTTTATAAAAAAAAAAAAAAAAAAAAAAAAGAATGCAAGAGAAGCCAGTTTTTTAATTAACCAAACTGCTGCATTAGAATGCACCAAACACTGAAAAAAAAAATCGTTTTTCTTAAGATAACAAAACATACAGAATAGTTTTTTATCTAGTTAATGGCAGAAGTGATATGATCACCTTCCCTAGTAATAACTTAAAAAAGGTGAAATATATTTTTTTAAGATTTTATTTATTTATTGACAGAGAGATCACAAGTAGGCAGAGAGGCAGACAGAGAGAGAAGAGGAAGCAGGCTCCCCACTGAGCAGAGAGCCCGATGTGGGCCTCAATCCCGGGACCCTGAGATCATGACCTGAGCCAAAGGCAGAGGCCTTAACTCAATGAGCCACCAAGGTGCCCTGAAATTTTTATTTTAAAAATCTGTTTGACAGCATATAAAGAGCTAAAAAGAGGACAACATCCCGAAGAAGAAAGAAAATCAGAGAAGTCCAGAATTTAGGGAAGATTCCTCCAATGGCCTCATCTGATTCTGGAAGCAGCAGCTAAAACACTGAGTGGAGCTTTTGACAGCTGGGCAGCACCACAGGAGAAAACTAGAGTCCAGAACCCACTAAGAAGGGAACTTTGAAATGCCCCATACACTTTGAGTTAGAGCGCTGACGAACTGCACCCTAGTCCTTAAAGACAAATTACAAACAGACCAGCTACTGGAGGAACCAAAATTCAATTTAAGATCATGTCAATACTGAATTAAAGAAATTCAGGATTGCTAGTGAAAGCGGTCAAAAGCCAAAGCAAATACAAATACTACTTACAGAAAATATTATCTACATAGTACCTACTTACTAGGGCTCAAATTATTTTTCATATTCTATGTAATGTTTGATATCCAATCAAGGGAACTGCAACAGAAAACCAAAGGAAGTAAGAGATGATGGAAAAGCCTAACAGATGATCTTGATCATACAGTCATCAGGCACAGACTTTAAAACAGTAATTATGCTGAGCTAAGTAAGAGAGATTAAAAAACAATTCTGGGAATTAGAAAAATGGAAACTACAAAAAGGAACAAAATGGATGTTTTAGAACTGAAAACCTCAGTGGGTGGCTTTACAAGCAGATTATGCACAGCTGAACAGAGAAGGAGTGACTGGAAAAATCCATCCGATGAAAATATACAGAAAGACGCATGGATGTGACAGGCTGGCAAAGCAGAGACAGTGAGAGACAGAAGGAACAATGTCAGAGGGTTAACACTCTTAAAGCCAGAATTCAGGAGGAAGAAAATGGGCCCAGAGCAATACATTAAAGATAAAGCCTGAGAATTTTCTGAAGCTGGTAAAGTATTAAAGTATAAATTTAGTAAGTTTTACAAACACCAAGAAAGAGAAATACAAAGAAAATCTCCTTGGGGCTCCTGGGTGGCTCAGCTGGTTGGGCGACTGCCTTCGGCTCAGGTCATGATCCCGGACACCTGGGATCAAGCCCCACATCGGGCTCCTTGCTCGGTGGGAAGCCTACTTCTCCCTCTCTCACTCCTCCTGCTTGTGTTCCCTCTCTGGCTGTGTTTCTCTCTGTCAAATAAAAAAAAAAAAGAAAGAAAGAAAGAAAGAAAATCCCCTTGAGGCACACTCTGGCAACATGGCTAAGCACTCAGGCAAAGAGAAAAAATTTACTACCAGATAACAGGTGGAAATGACCCGCACAATACGGCCAGTGGCAAAATCCTCACCAGGAACAGGAAGCCGGAGGCCAACAGAACTTGAAAGCACTAAAGGAAAATAAGTGCCAACTGAGAATTTTATACCCGGAGCAAGAATCAAGAATCTATGTGAATGAAGGACTGTTTCAGGTGAGAATGAAAAAGAAAACCCAAGGTATTTATCACCAGCAGACCTAGTACTATAGGATATTCTCCAGGCAAAAGAAGGAGGAGCCACATGGAAGCACAGAAATGTAGACATAAGGGGCATCTGGGTGGCTCAGTTGGTTAAGTGACTGCCTTTGGCTCAAGTCATGATGGATCGAGCCCGGCATCGGGCTCCCTGATCCGCGGGAGGCCTGCTTCTCCCTCTCTCACTCCCCCTGCTTGTGTTGTTCCCTCTCTAGCTGTGTTTCTCTGTGTCAAATAAATAAAATCTTAAAAAAAAAAACAAAAAGAAAGAAAGAAATGCAGACATACGCATCAACAAGATGGGTAAATCTGGGAGAAAGAATGACTTTGAAAATTAAAGAGCATCTTATAGGGCTTGAACTATATACAAAAGTCAAATATTTGACACCAAGAACATCAGAGTAAGGACGACAATTGGAGTTAAAGTATTCTAAAGATTTCTGCATTGCTTGGACAGAGGTAAACTCAGAAATTTATGTTACCCCTTTGGTAATTCCAAGTAGTACACTAACCACACAAATAACAGAAGGTATGCATCTCATCACTACATACTCTCCAAGACAGAGCAAAAAATGAAAATAGAAAAAATAATTCAAACTCAAACCAAAAAAATGAGAAACAAAGAACACAAACCAGGCGGGACAAATAAAAATCAGAAAGTCGGAGGTTAAAACCCAAATATATCAGTACTTACATTAAATGCAAACAAATTAAATGTTCCCATTAAAAGACACAAAGCAGACCGAAACTAGAAATATGTAAAACCGCTCACAGGAGACAACCTTCAAAACAGGGATATAAAAAGGCTGAAGTGAAAAAAATGGGAAAAAATTATACCCTATGCAGAAATGAGTCATAAATAAGAAAGCTGTCTGATATTAAAATATCAGACTAAGGAAAAGTTTAAGGCAAAAGGCATGGTTAGAGATTCAGGGCAACATTTTTCAGGGATATAAAATCCAAAACAACACACAGTATTTCCAAATTTGTTTTCACCTAAAAACACAGTTTTGAATTATGCAGAGCAAGAATCAACAGAACTACGGGGAGAATCGGAAAAACCCACCATCACCGGACACCTGAGCATGTCTCTCTGAGCAGCGGAAAACAAAACCAATTACCCGTAGAGACAATTTGAACACAATGAATAAATTTGATTTAACTGAGGTACCTAAAGGAACATGGACTCAACCCCTGTAGAATACCATTTTCTTTCAAGGATATATGAAAGAACAGACACACTGACCAAATTGTGGCCACAGAGTAAGACTCACAATAACAGCAAGGGAATGCTATCACTGATTCTCTTCTAAGTCCACAATGCAAGTTAGAAGTCAATCTCTCTCTCCCTCTCCCTCTCCCTCTCCCTCTCCCTCTCTCTCTCTCTCTCTCTCTCACACACACACACACACACACACACCAAGAACAGCAACAAAAACCCAGAAATATCTCCAAAGATTTGGAAAATTCAAATACATACTGCTAAATAACCTATGGGTCAAAGAAGAAACCCTATGGAAAAACAGAAAATATCTGTAACAGGATGAAAACAAAAACCTTAGTAACTCTGTGGGACATAGCTGAAATCATGCTTCAACGTGTACCCTAGAGAAGAAAGGCTTTTTTTTTTTTTTAAAGATTTTCATTCATTAGAGAGAGAGAGAGAGCGCACAAGTAGGCAGAGAGGCAGACAGAGAGAGGAGGAGGAAGTAGGATCCCCACTGAGCACAGAGCCTGACATGAGCCTCGATCCCAGGACCCTGAGATCATGACCTGAGCCCGAAGGCAGAGGCTTAACCCTCTGAGCCACCCAGGTGCCCGTGAAGAAAGGCTTTAACAAGATGGCCTGGTTTCCTTCTCAAGAAACTAAAGGAGAAAAACAGTAAATTAGACCCAGAGAAAGCTGAAGCAATCATAAAAGCAGACACTAATGGAGAAGAAAAAGGTATCCACCTGCTAGCACAGCATTTTTTTTCTTTTCCTGAGTCTTCTGTCTTAGTCTTCTATCTTAGGTTGCCCTCTTTGTAATCTTATATTCCTAACTAGGCAAAGCAGAGAAAATACTTACTCTACAAATAGAAAGCAGGGAAGTTGTAGCAAAACAGAAACCCATGTCTCCCAATCGCCACTGCAGTGTACTGTGCATTCCTGGGGTCATATTTTAATGCTAGTCACACTAGAATCTGATGAGTAAGTTCTATCTAATACAAGCCAGCCCTCATAATGGAACTCCCCCGATCATGTTACTTTCCAACTCAACACCTTCCATGCTTCCTCTAAAGAAACAGCTGAAAACCTTTAAGATGGCTTTCAAAATTCTACAACACTGCTTCTCAAACCATTAGGCCTGTAAGGTGGGAGGGTGACAGGGAAGAAATCCAGACTTCCAGAACATGTTATATGAAGTAAAGCTTAATTCTGGGTTAGTGGGAACACACACAGGGTATGCTGTGAGAAATGGATTTGAAAAGACTGAGATCTTACTTGCCTACCCTACCCAGCCTCATTTCTCCTCATGGCCAACGCAAATCCTGCACTGTCAATCTCTCCAGGAGTTGGCCAACTTTTTCTATAAGGGCTTGATGGTGTTTTTAGGTCCTGGAAGCTGTAACGTCTCCATTGTAACCACTCAACTCTGCCACGGCCAAGAGTATCCATTGGCAATACCTTCAATTAATAGAGATGGCCTAGTTCAAACAAAATCTGACTTCTGGACACTAAAATAGGAGGCGTCCAGGGCATTTTCATGTCTCATCAAGTATTCATCTTCATTCATTTTTTTTTCCCCATTAAAATACAAAACATCTTACCTGTCAGGCAGAACAAGAACAAGAGGTAGGCAGGCTTTGACCCCTGGACCCTAGTTTGCCAACACCTTCTTGGAGAAATTGTCAATACCTGCCATTCACATGGCAGAGACCCTTCTTACGCTTCCTGTCACTCCATCCTAAGTGTCCCTCCTGGCACCTGGGACAGGCCTGTTCACTTCCACCTCCATGCCTCTGCTCTTCATTTTTCTGTAATCTATGCTGTCTTCTTTACCATTTTAACTTCTTGTCCTTCCAGTTTTAACAGCAACTTCAAGGCCTAAAGAGACTTCCTTGTTTATGCCACACCAACTTGTCATTTTGAGGACGCCTAGTGAATAAATGAGTCACTTCTCCTGGTGTGTATTCCTATTACAAGAACCATGATGATATTACGTAACAGCTTACAATAGTACAGTGTTACTGCCACACCCATCAGTTTTCTTACCCACATGGTCTAGTCCTAAAGTACACAGATCCTATATAATATCTCCTTTATATCCCAACTAGCAGTTATCACACTGCTAAGGCTAAGGTAAGAGTCTTAAATTCTTAATACTTGATTATCACAAAAAGTGACCCCCAACTTAGCTTCTGAGGATAAAAATAAAGCTTAAAAAGTGAAGTCTTAGGAGAGAGATCATAACTACTCTAACAAGCATATGACCATCATACTTTTCACACCCTCGAAGCCCTAAAAAGGTGCTTCAGAATTACAGCCTAGACCTTGACTCTAAAGTTTAGGAGAGAAGCTTCAGGAACAAACAAACAAAAAGCTTAATTTTAAAGCAACTATAATTTTTGTCTCAGGCCCAAGTTTCTCTATATAGACTTTCTTTTTTTTTCTTAAGATTTTTATTTTATTTATTGACACAGAGAGAGATCACAAGTAGGCAGAGAGGCAGGCAGAGAGAGAGGAGGAAGCGGGCTCCCCCCTGAGCAGAGAGCCCGATGTGGGCCTCAATCCCAGGACCCTGAAATCATGACCTGAGCCGAAAGCAGAGGCTTTAACCCACTGAGCCACCCAGGTTTCCTATATAGATGTTCTGATAAAATTGTCATCAGTCCGCAGATGACTGCTACCTGCTTTTCTCCCACATCTTGGTCATTTTCTCCTGTTAAGCGACCAGTATGTGGTCTACATGAACTCCACAGATACAACATTCTTAAAGGCTTTATGGTAGAAGTCAAGTAAGGAGGAATGTCTGAGTTCACATAAGCCCTTCCCTGGTTGATAGACATCTGCACTCCTTCAGAATTTTCACTATTAAAATCAATGAAACCTCTAAGGACAGAGAACAAGTGATTGCCAGGGGGTGGATTCTGGATGAGGGGCTGACTGCAAAGGGGCATGAAGGAACTTTCTGTTCTATCTTTATTGTACTGGTGGATAAACTACAGTATATGCTTATCAAAACTCACACAATTATATACTAAAAAGGATGGATTTTATTATGTATACATTATACTTCAATAACTAAATGACAAAAAAAATTAATGCCTAATTTAGAACAGAATCACAAGTGTGTGAGAGCTTAAGATACATCTCTCGTTCATTCTAAAGAATTAGACAATCTTTTTTTTTTTAAGATCTTTTTATTTATTTGACAGAGAGAGAGAGCATAAGTAGGCAGAGAGGCAGGCAGAGAGAGAGAAGGAAACAGGCTCCCTGCTGAGCAGAGAGTCCGATGCCAGCCTTGATCCCAGGACCCTGAAATCATGACATGAGCCGAAGGCAGAGGCTTTTAACCCACTGAGCCACCCAGGCTCCCAAAATTAGACAATCTTTTAAAAAGATCCACTTTTATAGTATTTTTTTGGCACTAAAATTAATTTTGAATTTTAATTTATATTACTTCTGTACCTAAGCATATAGGACATTTTTCCATCTCAGTTCACAAACTTTATTTTTTTCTATGACAAGTCTATTTACATTCCAGTTCCTGGAATTATTAGTCTGACTTTCATCAGTTATCTGCTATAATTGCTCTATATCCCTCTGTTTCATTCAAGAGGGATATGCCTTCAGGAGGAAATGCAAGTTCTTGGGAAAAAAATGTAACAAGTTGAATTTAAAAACCAAGTTACTATCCTCTTGAGACTAGTCTGTGCTAAATTACATGCCAAAGACCAATAAAATCTTATTTATTCTTGGTAGGTAACATTGGTGATTGAGATTTTGGTGCATAACACCATGAGCCACTGAATTTTCAACTCAAGCATTTTTCCTCAGTTATGTGCCTCTATGTTTCCACAATACAATGGAAGATTTAGTAGCTCTACCTCATAATGTCTTAATTTTGTATCCTCAGAGAAAGACAATTACAAATAGAATTCACAAAGCTCAAAAATAAAAAATACCAGGCATCTCAGATGAAATTAAGGATATTTCGCATTGAAATTTAATACTCCACCTTTAAAGAAAAAAAGAAAGAAAATAAACACTATCTTATACAATTCTCAGTGTCTGACTCAGAACATGTTCATTTGGAGAAAAAATAAAATTTCTGACACTGAATTCATTATGGAATTTTCTCATGATTTCTCAAAAGACATGTCTGTTAAATGAACATTTCTTAAAAATCAAGCTAACGGCCCATGAAATGTTAATGCAGTTAAAGTACTTACATAGAAAGTTGAAACGGTGAGATCTAAATATAGTAATTTTCAACTACATAACTTAACCTTGAAATAGTGCTAAGAAAATCTGGAAAAATAACAAGTAGCCATATTTGCGAAGATGCTTCTGGGATGGATACTAAGGGGAGGAAATGATGCAAGTGCTCATGGTTGGTGAGGAGAGGGATATAGGGAAAACAGGTGATGGGGATTGAGGCGTGCACTTGTGATGAGCATCAGGTGATGTATAAAAGTGTTGAATCACTGTATTGTATATCCAAAACTAATATTACAATGTATGTTTATAACAGAATTAAAATACTTAGTAGAACAACAAGCAGACTAAAAACACGGTAGCATTTCTCAAGAAGACCTATCTAAAAGCACCAAACTTAGTTGCTGTTAATTCTAAAGAGACCTGTAATCTTTTGATAGCAGGCACATGAAAGAAGGGGATTCATGTGGGTGCCTAACAAAGGGGTCAAGATTTTCCTAAAATAAGTAATCCAAAAACATACCAGTATTTTGAATAATAACTAGTTGGAGCCCTAAGAGTTCCATGGCTCCAAACCAGATGTTTGGGTTTGACCAAACAGTAAGTAAATGATTGTTTGCATGACATTGTTACCAATCAACTAACTACTTAAATCACAGAACTTCAACACAGAATTCATAAATATCTCAGTTTGAGTAAGATTACTTAGATCCTCCAGGATCAGAATTAAGTCAGTTTCTAAGCCTCTCCCAATTTCTACTTTGAATGAAACAGAAATGTTCTCACAGGCCTGTAAAATGTTTTACAACTACAAAATGTCTATTATAATATAAACTGCTTTTTCTAGAAATATCAATTCAACAGACTCCACTGTCTTGTAAAGTCCTCACACAGTTCGAGTTTCGTGTGTGTGTGTTTTAGTCAAATACAGCTGTGCTTCTCCAACTTTAATGTACACAATCAGCTGAGGACCACAGTTAAGATGTAGATTCTGACTCAACTGACCTTGGGTGGATCCAAGGGATGCCTGTGCTGCTGATCTTTGCTACTCTGAGCAGTAAGGAAGAGAGGAGATACCTTATTTTCTTGTTTGTTATATAGGTATCTGCCATAAAGCTAAACATCTAAGAGCTATATCAAGTTAATATGATAATAAAATGAAAAGAAGGGTTAGGTCACTGCCCTGTTTCACACCACCCAGAAAATGAAACTTCACCATTCCTCTTTCTGCTAGATGAAGACATTAGATGCCACAGCAGGGAAAGGGTGTGCTGTAGAACTAGATTCCACAGTTTGACCCACAGAATTCCCGTCTATGTAGTAAAGGGTAGCAATAAACTCTGCTGTGTTTTCTTAACAATTTTCTTGTTTAAGTCAAATCTAAGTGAGCTACAGTTGCATATTTCAAAAATTAGCTTGTAAAATAAAATCTGAGTTGCTATAACCAATACTGTCAAAAGAGTGGGAAAAAAAAGTAAACTGGTACAACCACGGGGGAAAACAGTATGGAGGTTCCTCAGAAAGTTAAAAATAGAACTACCACACAACCCAGTAATTCTGCTTCTGAGTATTTACCCAAAGAAAACAAAAACACTAATTCAAAAAGATACAAGCACCCCTATGTTTATGGGAACATTATGAACAACAGCCAAGATATGGAAGCAACCTAACTGTCCACTGACAGATGAACAGATAAAGAAAATGTGGTGTACATTTCTACAACAGATTAATACTCAACTGTAAAGAAGAATGAAATCTTCCCATCTGTGACAAATGGATGGGCTAAAAGGTATTCTGGTAAGTGAAATAAGTCAGACAAGCAAAAACCAAATATATGATTTTGTCTATTGTGCAATCTAAAAAAAAACAAATGAACAACCAAATCAAAACAGAAACTCATAAATACAGGTGAGAACTGGTGGTTTCTAGAGGGAGGGTGTGAGGGAGGATGGGTGAAACAGGTGAGGGAGATTAATAGGTAAAAACTTCCAGTTATAAAATAAGTCACGAGGATGAAAAGTACAGCATAGGGAATACAGCCAATAATACTATAGTAACATGGTATGGTGACAGATGGTAACTACACTCATTATGGTGAACACTGCATATGTTTAACTCAAATTAACTATGTTGTATACCTGAAACTAATACAATATTGTACATCAACTATACTTCAATAAAAAGGAAGGAAGGAAAAGAAGTGGGAGAGACATTTTATAATTACTTCAGGCTTTACCAAAAAAATTAAGTTGGTGACCCAGTACTCATTTCACTTGTTCCTCTTTTTTTTACTGGTGTATCTGACTCCCTTTCTGTTATTCCTAACTTCCCTTGTTTTCTTTAAAAAAAGAGTTAAATTTACTTTAAAAAAAGTAACAACTGCAGGATGGGAAAAAATATTTGCAAATCATGTATCTGATAACAGACTTATATTCAGAATACATAAATTACTCCTACAACTTAGTGCTTAAAATAACCCAATTTTAAAACGTGCAAACAAACAAAAAGTGCAAACAATACGGAAGACACTTCTCCAAAGAAGACAAACAAATGGCCAATAAGCACATGAAGAGATGCTGAACATCAGAGCCCTGAAGAAATAAAAATCTAAACCATATCACTTCCCAACCACTAAGACAGCTATCCCAAAAAGAAGAGTAATAACCAGTGCTTGTGCGGGTGTGGAAAAACTGGAATTCTCCTACACTGTTAACAGGAATGTAAAATGGTACGGCTGAGCTATTCCTTAAAGGGTAACACAGAGAGTTGCCATGTGACCCAGCAAATCCACTCCTCCATCTAAGCCCCAGAGATATGAAAACTTACAACCACACAAGAACTTGTACATGAATATTCGTATCAGCCTTATTCTCAAGAACGAAAAAGTAGAACCAATCCAAGTGCCTGTTAACTGATACATCGGTAAATGTGGTCTATCTACACAAGGGCTTATATGATAAAAAGACTAAAGCAATAAAAAGAAATCAAGTACTGACACATGCTACAAAATGGATGAGCTTTGAGAACATCACGCTAAGGGTGAGAAGTACACCACAAAAGACCATATATTATGCTTCCATTTATACAAAGTGTCCACAACAGGCAAATGCAGAGAGACAGAAAAATTGGTTGCCTAAGCTTACTTCATTCAGGGTGGGAGAGGTGGGGGGAATGACAGTATTATTGGATAAGTGTTTTCGGGGGACGGGATGATGAAAGGATAGTTGAAGTGATAGCCACACAACCCTGTAAACGTAATACACTGATTTGAACACTTAAATGGGTGAATGGTATGTGAACTGTGTCCCAAAGCTGTTTTAAAGCCAAAGTAGCTGTGTTTCTTGTAAAAGTCTGAGTTTTGACCTTTAGAACCAACAATTAAAGGGTCTCGTACTATAACAGATTTGCTGGAAATGCACAGAAATAATTCTCACCTCTCCTCTTTAGCCTACTATGCTTGCCATCCATTCTTCAACTCTGTTGCTGGGACTTGTAAGAAGCCCACTTCCAAAGATGGGGAGGGGCCTGCGGATTCAATTGCAGGACAATGCTGATCCTGAGTATTTTATTCCTGGCATAACTAAATGGTACATGTTAAGGGAAGAAGCGAGAAGGGGTAGAGAGAAACGCTTCAGGATTTCTAAGGAGCACTAGAAGGTTCCTCCGCTTAGGATGTTTCCTTTCGCCATGTGTATTTTAACACCAGAGATACTCAAGGACAGGAGTTCAAAAAAAGGAATCAGAACAGAATCAAATACAAACTGTGCCACCATTACCATGTATCTTCCCTTCATTAACTCTCGGTGTAAGGCATTGAGTTCGGAACAGATGGAAATTTACCGACAGAGGCCCTTGAAGCTCATAACAAAGTTAAATGCTAAAAACCTCTGCATCCAGAGGGAAGATGAATTCTTATGACTCAAGGAGAAATTAGAAAGTGCCTGGGGGGGCGCCTCGGGGGCTCAGTTGGTTAAGCGACTGCCTTCGGCTCAGGTCATGATCCCGGAGTTCTGGGATGGAGCCCCACATCGAGCCCCGTATCAGGCTCCCTACTTAGTGGGAAGCCTGCTTCTCCCTCTCTCACTCCCCCTGCTTGTGTTCCCTCTCTAGCTGTGTTTCTCTCTGTCAAATAAATAAATAAATAAATAAATAGATAAATAAATAAATAAATAAAATCTTAAAAAAAAAAAAGAAAGAAAGTGCCTGGAAGATGGGTCTTGATATTGAGTGGAATTTTAAGGCTAAGAGAAACTGAGCTAAGGGATCAGGACTAAAGCAACCAATATCAGTGTGAGTAAAAAGTATACAATGTCAAAGCACTGACATTATAATTCGTACTTCATTAAAACTCCCTTTCTGACCGTTCTTCCCCAGGCATGGGGGACAAAGAGAATCAGATGTTTCTGGACTCTGTCCCCACATGACTTCTTCACCTGGGCCTTTCCCCACCTCTAGCTTCCATCACATACATTCCTGATGTCTCAACAGCACTTGCTTCCAGAATGTCAAGGGCTTCCTGAATTCTCTTTTACTGAGTGGTGTTTTAAAGAAACAACTGTAATCTAGGAAAATCTGAAGAAGATGAACTCAGTGAAGGAACCACTCGTCCCCAAGACAGCCTCTGTCTTAACACCGTGCAGCTGAAAGGGCAGGAGGGTTCAGGATCGACTTATTTTCTCCAGCATCAGCTACATTGTGAGAATTCATAGCTCCAAATCCAATCTCCAGGCCTAGAGGAACACGGGGCCTATTGCCCCACTGCACTCAATCTACACACTTTCTACCCTGGGAACACAGTCAAGTGTGCCAGGGGGTATGAGAGGGAAAAGGCGAACAACCTGCAGGAGCGACACGATGAGGTGGGATTAAAACGTTCATGAATTCAACCAGTAAGTCAGTTAAACACTATTATTAAAACAAAACACACAGATATGCCACAGAAGAGAAGGAAGTTTTAAGGCCCATGTCAGGCACTCTGCTGAGTGGGGAACCTGCTTCCCCCTCTCTTTCTGTCTGCTTCTCTGCCTACTTGTGATCTCTCTGTCAAATAAATAAAATCTTAAAAAAAAACAAAAAAAAGATAAACCCATGCAGGAGGGTAGTCTGTCCTCTGCGGGCCAGTCTTCCCATCCCAAACCCAGAGCAGCTCTTCTACTGGTCTGTAGCATTCAAATCACTTTCAGCTGCTCAATTCCCAATGGAATCTGGGTGTAAAAGCACAACTGAAGGGCTCAAGTCACTTCATCACGGATCCTATTCTGAATCCATCACCAACATTAAAACAAAACAAAACAAAAAAACAAGGCGAAGATGACAGTCACCATGAAGTGCTGAAATCAACGTGCAAGCTCTGACATGAGCTTGTCAAATCACTTCTCATTTGGGGTCTACGGTTTTAAATAGCAGCCCCACTCTCCTTTTTGAAAAATCATCGGCGGTGGTCACCTGGAGAAGTATTCGTAAACATCTCCACGTTTTTCTCCTCTTTGTGAATGCCAGGGGAAAAGAGTGAGCACAGGGTCCCCTCAGTATTGAGTTTGTTGGAGATAAAGTATTTCAAAAATAAGACACAAGGAAGCACTCTGGCTGCGTTCTACACACCCTGGTGTAAGGACCTGCAGAGGAACCGGTGCCTCGGAGCAAACTGTTCCTCGGAGCAAAGCTCGAGAGCAAGGAGTCAAGGACTGGACACAGGCTGGCTTACTCAGCTGTCTATCCTCAAGTCAACAGCCTGGAACGCTGAGGAACTCAGGAAGTGCTCCCTCAATTAGGGAATGAATTCCACCTTTGGTTAAAACCTCTTGGAAATGCCAACTGACTGTTAAAAAGTCATGGGAAAAAGAAAAGTTAAATAGTATATTCAAATGTCGGCTGCCTGTTAAACAGTAATGGAATGTAGAAGTCATGTGCATTTGGTCTTTAAGCAGACCAAGCATAATCTACTGGGGTTTTCCTTCTTCACAACCATTTCCAACAGCTGACATATACCATTTCCTAAGAAACAATTCCACTTTACCCTCATCTCATCACTCTTTTCTACTTCTTGGATAGGGGAAAATGTGCCGGGGTGGGATGGGGTGGGGATCCTTTCTTGATGCTCTATCAGATAGATCCTTCACCGGTGTTTCTGCTTCAGTTTCAACTGGTTCCTGCTTTTTTATTACACATTAACCCATAAAAAAAAAATCTAGAGTCAGTGAGAGTGATTATCAAAGAATGAAAGCTTTGGGATCAGAGTGGGGGAGGGTGCATATACACTCTAATCTGCCCCCAATTTAATTAAGAGTCCCTGTTGACATTAAAAGGGACCATAACAGGTAAAAGCACTGCATACAAAGTTACATACACACTCACATACACATATAACTATATATATTTGTCCATAAAATTGAGACTATCTGGAAACCATTTTTGGAAAATGTTTTCTCACGTTATGTGTAAATTTTTTTTTTTTTTTTGAAAGGTACAAGTACTAGATACTGATACAGGGGTAGGGGTTGGATGACTCTAGAATTAGATCATTTGACCACATCCTCACATACAAGGCTGTATGAGGATGGTGATAACAGGAACATTCTTCCGAAAAAGTAAAGGTAATCAAGTGAGTTAGATACCATTCAGTTCATTAGGGGAAAACGCGCACGGAAATATGAGCTACCTCTAGTACCGTTCTCTCACACATTCTCTCCTCAGAAGTATATAAAGCAACTCTGAAAACCATTAGGGAAACAGTACCCCTACTCATCTCTCCAGTGACCCAAGAGTTTAAAATAACTTCACTTAAATATGTAAGTTCGACCATCTGTATGTTATTAGGCTAATGAATCAAAAGCCCCCAAACAAACAAAAATATCCCACAACTCTAAATAAGCAGTTGTATCTTTTAACGCTTTCTCCACTTATGATTTCAAAGCATTCCCAGTAGTTAACATGGTCACATAAACGGGAACTGCTCTCTTAAAAGTAGCATTCTTTAAAGGGATGAATGTTTAAAACAAAAATGTCACTGTCCTCGAAGTCAACAACCCACCTCAAAGAGATAATCAGGAACAAATGAAAAAATGTCTAAGAAAAACTGTCTACAGAACATTCTGTCTTCCATTGAAAAGCCAGAAACAACAGAGAACTCCATTGAGAGAGTATGCAGCTATTGAAATTAAGAACTAGAATTAATGCCACTAAAGATATTACTAATTAAGCTAAAAAAAAAAATATAGAAGAGCATATAAAATAAAACTACGTACCTGTATCTATGTGATAAATTCAGAAATATCTTTTCTCTAAGTGGTGAGATTTTTATATTTTCTCCGAAAAAAAAAATTTACAGATCACAATGAGCCTGCATCATAACAGACCTTAAAAAAAAAATAAAAAATCCTACTAATTTCAGTAAATTCTGTCCAATAACTACATTCAGTCCCATAACGATTGGGCTTAGCTCCTCTGAAAGGCAATCAGACACCATCACAATGGTAAACACACGCTTTGAGTCAGCAATCCCATTTATTAGTATCTATCCCACAGCTATTCTTACCCAAGTGTGCAAAGGCACATTTTTGTTCAAGAATATTTACAGAAGCACTACTTACACTGGATGTGATCTAACTGTCCATCAACAGGGCCTAGATAAATTATGTAGATTCATACAATGAAATACTGTGCGGCCGCGAAACAGAATGAGGCAGCTCTGTGTGTTGGAGTTGAATGCCATCCAAGATCATTTAACGTTTAAAATTAAAAAAAAAAAAAAAAGTATGTATCAACTAACAGAAGGCAAAGGGGGAGGAAGAGACATAGACAAGTGTACCTGTCTCTACACAGACTACCTCCAGGACACACAAACCCCATAAACAGTGCTTATAAATAGTGGTTGCCAGTGGGCTGGAGGTCTAGAAATCAGAGGGGGTTAAGATTTTTCGTTGTAAACGCAGTCAATCAATTTGTGTTGCTTGAATTTTTTTTACCATATAGGTAGGCTACTTTTTAAGTTTTAATAGTTCTTTTTTTTTTAATGGGGCAGCAAATTACTTTGGTGTTGTATAAATAAATATGCTGAGGGGAAAAAAAAGGTTTCCAAATATCAAAAGAGGCGATCAAAACAGCTGTTTTTAAAAGTTTCAAAAAAAATTCTCAACTATCATTTGCTGCTTTAGGCTTATTACAATATCTGAAAATTGCACACAACAGTAAACCTGAGCTCTTCTTTTGGACAAAGGTGTTTACGCTGTTGCTAGCCAACAAATCCCAGTCTGTCTAAACCTAGTGCTTGTTTAGCTCAGGATTGTAGCAGTTTTTAAAATCTATTTTCTCTCTTGCTATATTTAATACACGTTCTATGTGAAAGGATCTTCTCTTGGACACACAACATATAGAGAATAATGGAACAGATTTTCTCCTTTTCCACTGGTATTAATCCTTCCAGGTCAGCATGGCCTGGCCTTTTCCAATAGAATAACAAATAAAATGCCTAGCTCTAAGACACATAAGACAATGACTCACTAAATATAGTAGTTTCTACTCCACTGGTGTTCTTAAAAAAAAAAAAAATAATAATAATAATAATAATAATAAATCAAAGCTAAGAAAAATACATTACACTGAAGTATATTCTCAAGTGGATTCAATGCAAGCCTAAAGGCTCAAACATCCCCTGCAACTCTGGGGAGCCCAGGAATTGGAAGGGCCTCCAAATCAGAGACAGAGAATGCTCCTTAACATGGTGACTGCGGTCCCTATCACACTTGTTCAGTGTATTCTCAAATACCTGAGAATCGACCAACAGGGTTATGCTGGAAGGGACACCTCATCAAAACAGGTTTGTCACTGTTGGCTGACTCAGCAGCCGCTGTTTATAGTTAGGGATAGGACTTCCTGAAAATAATGGTAAACACTTAGAAAGCCCAAAGGAAGAAGTTGGACTCACCTTTCACACTTTTTCTATTAACATCTGCCCCCTTTTCAAGTAAATACTGAGCAATCTCTTTGTGTCCTTTATAACACGAAATCATCAAGCACGTATGCCCATGTCGGTTGGACACTTCCAAGTCAGCTTTGTGCTCCACGAGGTACTTCACTATTTCCAAATGGCCATCGAAACAGGCAGCTCGAAGAGGAGTGGAATTGGTTAAAGTTGTGTTGTTGACAGAAGCTCCATGATTTAACAAAGACTGCACCACCTTCAGATGTCCCGCGGCAGAAGCGGCCCACAACGGAGGAGCCCCCTCGATGGTTTCGCCATCAAAATTGACAGAGCCTCCTACTTCTATGGAGGCACTGCACTGTTCTAGGAGGAACTCCACCATGTCAAGGTGCCCATACCTGGCAGCCATCAGGAGTGGCGTGGCTCCATTGGTTTTTTCAGAGATCAAGGAGGAAACCTCCTCTTTGGATTTGCTCGCCAACAACTTGGTGAGAAGGCGCAGCTTGCCATCCCGAGCTGCGTTAAATACTGCTGTCTTTAGATCCATTTATGTCCAGTGGAGAGGCTGCGCTTTCTTTATCCTTCAAAGCAAAGCTCCAGCTTAAGTCTGTCGACACAGGCAAGGGTTACTGGAACCAAAGTTCAAAATCAACCGCTGCACACCAAACGGATATAAAACCACGGAGAGTCTGTGGACTTACTGCCTTCCAACATTTGACAACCAGAGCACCAAACTAGAAAGAGGAAAAGGAAAAGTAGCAGTTTGGGATTTTCCAGAGATAAAGGCAAAAATTACTAGGTTTTCTTAACTTCTACTCCTGGGCGGCGGCGGCATACTTTAAGGGACTACTTAAGCCACCCAAACACGGTGGGAAAAACAGAAAAAGCTGCATACCGACCCCAATGTTTTAGTGGTAGGCAGTTTATTTTCTATATACAACAAATTGAAACACTCCAAGCAACCGGTTTCCTCGCCTCCAAAGCAGCCAAGCTTTGTTCTAGTTTTTGCTTTGCACACGCCCAGGGAGAGTACAACCGAAAGAGGCAAGAGACGCGGGTTCAGCAATGTTTCTCTCTCACACATCTGCAGAGGAGAGCGAGCCAAGGGCGCGAGGCTCGAGGCCTCGCGATGGTCAGAATGGGTTTCGAGAACGAACAAAAAGGTCGGACACAACAAACCGTGGCCAGCCAACGCCAAAGCCCTCGCCCCAAATGTTCTCTTTCCTTGAAAACTACTCGAGGCTCTCAGGAAATCCGGCCGCCTTCTAGCGAACTTCGCCCGCCCCATTTCGCTGCGCCCACCCCTCCCCATCCCCGCCAGGGATCGCAGGTCCCCCAGACCACCGTCGCTCCCTCCTTAACCCTCACAGCCTTAACCTTCTCCAGGCTCGGGCGGCCCTTCCCCGACCTCCCCGAGCGACCACGACACCCGCCCGGTCAGCCGCCGAGCCTGGGGCCTCCAGCCCGCCGCCCGCCTTCCGCTGCCCGGGGGCGCCCTGCTTCCCCTTCCCGCCCGGGCCTCCCCACCGGAATCTCAGGCCGCAGCCACTACCTGCCCGGGGGCTGGTCCGCTCCGCCGCCGCCGGCCGCTCGGGCTCGGGCCGCCCCCTTAAATGAAAACCGTTGTCCGCGCCGCCACCCGGGCCGGCCTGCTCCGCCTGCAGCCGCACAGCTCCTCCATGCCCCGCGCCCCACAGGAATGAATACGGCCGCGCCGTTCGCCCCGCCCCGCCACGCCGCCTCCCGCCCTCCCCGTCTGCGCGGGCTACAGCAGCTGCAGCGGACGCCGCGGCGGATGGTGTAATGGGCTGCGGGCCGGGGGCCGGACAAGCCCGAGCAAGGTTTCACATCACTGACGCGGCAGCCGAGCCATTGGGCCGGGGGTGGGCGGCGGCTGCCGCGAGCAACCGCGTAGGGGCGGGGCGGGGCGGGGCGGCGCGGAGGGGGGCGGGGCGGCGCGGAGGGGGGCGGGGCCGCGAGCTCGGCGGAGGACACGCCGGCGTGAGGCACGCCGAGGGGCGGGGCACCGCGAGGGGGCGGGGCCATAGCGCCCCGCGACCGCGCGAATCCGGGGGTTGTCCGCGCACGTCCGGGGCTTCTCCGCTCTGATTTTCCCGGGCTTGCTTCGGGAGGGTGGTTGGGGGGACCTTGGGTTCCCACGGCCCGAACTTCCAGAAGGATGGTGGTTGTTATTACTCTCCCACACCCATAAATGCTCTCGGACTACCTCTTCCCCTTTGGGTGGAAATACCCCGAGGTCTCAGATCTCGGAAAAACTAAACAAGAAAAACACTAGAAACAGAAATATGAGAAAAAGATTCGTTGGGGAAGCTGCCAGTCATGATTTGTTCTATTTTTTAAGTAAGGACTGTAAAAAGTAAAAATGTACGAAAAGTGGTAAAATTTCAGAGCAGTGTAAGCAAGGTCGAGCTTCCAACAATAAAACCAGGACATGAAAGATAGCCAAAAAGTTAATATGAATGGAGAGTATATCATACAGCAGGAAGAAAACTTACCAAATTTGTGACGTTCAGATATGGAATGTATTAAACTAGCTTGAAGAAGAGTGTAAGCATGTTTGGGGAATGACACCCATGGTGAATAGTGATGAGTAAATAGTGTTTGAAAAACTGATCATCAATCTCTTAAACACTTTATTTTGGGGAACTTAAACTTGCACCCAGTTCCTTGGGTACCACTGGGGGGAAGAGAATATTAGATTAGACAGATTATCTGACCCTAGCCTCACAAAGGTAATCATTATTTTAAAAGCCATTTCACACACACACACACACACACACACACACACACACACACACACCAGCATCATTTTTTGTTACTGATAGTGCTGTGGAGAAATTTATGTACTTTTGTAGTTGATGTAGTTTTGCAGAATTGAAGTCTTAATTTTCATACAACTACATATTTTGCTTTTTTCCCTTACCATAAAGATTTCTCATGTTTTTACAGTCTTAATAATCATCTTTTTAATAATCCTTTTTTATTTAGATAATCAGTATACAGGTTCCACATGGGTACCTCAAAATTGAAGTTCAGGTTACTAGAATTGGGAAGATAGTATAGGACAGAATATAAAGGATCAGGGCAGCCTTCTTTAACAATCAACCCACCCAGAGGACTAGCTGTTTTATCCTTAGTATGCAGGTCACAGTTCTACACTCCAAAGGTACAGATGCCAGTCACAAATCCCAACCAAGACCTCGCCTGAGCTGACTTGTCTCTCTTACCAGATTCAATCAGATGATGTAAGTGGCCTGCAAACTGAGATGTGCACGCCCTCTGGGGGGATTTTCAAGGGGTACCAGCACACTTAAGGTCATTTTAAGACCACTTGTTTCTGAATCTTCAACTTGCGTCTATATTACTTCCAGAAACTGATTTGCTGTTTTTAAGAATGCAGTCAAGTTGCCTCCCTGTTTTCTTTCCCAACCGTATCACCAGAGCCATACCTTTTCTAAACTGCAAAAAAGAAGAAAAGGAGGGAGGGAGGGAGGCATAACTCTCATTCACTGAGAATTTTAAGAGTGCATTATTCCAGGGTGTAAAAACTTCAGGGAACCTTTGTCGGTTTTTCATCAATTTAAAATACTGGACTGTGTTGAGAAATCATATACTTCTAATGGCTGTGTAACAAATTATTCTGCAAGTCAAATGATTTCCAAATAATAGCTTTCAGTAAAGGATAACCTTAAGATCACTAAATGAGTTGTACAAGTTAGAAGTTCAAAGAATTGAAAAGTTCAAAACACCTTACAATCCCATCTACT
>PITA01005411.1:64451-111147 GCA_004023965.1 Spilogale gracilis
CCAGTGCTCCACGCTTTAGGTGTCCCCAGTACCCACCACCAGGCTCTCCCATCCCTCCACCCCCCTCCCTCCAAGTCCCTCAGTTTGTTTCTGTGTCCAAAGTCTCTGTTGTTTCGTTTCCCTCCCTAGATTACCCTAGTTCCCATTTACTTTCCTTCACCCACTGTCCTCCAGGTTCCCATCTACTTTTTAATGGTAAAAACATTCTTAAAATTTACAAAAATGAGAAACAGAAAACACTGATGCTAAACTATATCTCTTTCGTGTAAGAAGCAGTATTCAACAACAAATACATTTAGTAATTGTAAAAAAAATTACTTATGCCTAATAATTTTAAAACTTTGTAATATATTTTATATTATTTTGAATACTTAATTATTACTAATAAATATATCAATCTAGAAGAAAATGTTTAAGCACTTACCATCTTTTAGCCACAGGAAAATTAAAAATTGAAGTTTAAATGTATATATCTTTTCACTGCAGAGAAATATAGTAGGGTGATAGAAAAAATACAGTCGGGCGCCTGGGTGGCTCAGTGGGTTAAAGCCTCTGCCTTCGGCTCAGGTCATGATCTCAGGGTCCTGGGATTGAGGCCCACATTGGGCTCTCTGCTCAGCAGGGAGTCTGCTTCCTCCTCTTTTTCTGCCTGCCTCTCTGCCTACCTATGATCTCTCTCTCTATTCAAATAAATAAATAAAATCTTTATAAAAAAAAAAAGAAAAAGAAAAAATACAATCAAACACAGAAATAGGTGAAATTAGGCTATAATCCCGAGGGGTAAGAATGTGGAATAGAGTTAAAGTGTAAAGAGAAAAATAAACTAGGTAAAATATATGGTAGGTAAAGAAGAGGCTTTTCATATATTTTTAAAACAATAAACAGTAGGCATAATCTCTATGTGTTTAAATCGTAATGGATTCATTCAAGAGAGTGACTATTGCATTTTAAAATGTCAATGTTTACAGTATGCAGGAAATTGCATCCTTTGCAACTACTTAAACTTATGAAGAAAAATTTCAAATGTTACCCTAAAAATATGCAAGAGGGTAAACAGTATATAATGTAGTAAGCAGAAATGTTTGAGGACCCCTAATCTTACTCATCAATCCCCTTTTGGAGGTTGTCTCCATTTCTAAAGATTTTGGCAATATTTGTTCTTCTAATCTTTTTTTCTTAAAAGTTCTTTTCTTAAAGAACTTCAACTAAAATTACTTTTTGGTTTTTGTTGTTAAATGACTTTACATTCTTTTTTGAAACACCTGCCTCCTCTCGACCCTTTCTGAATAGGAAGGAAAAGGTTTTCGTCTGGCTGGGTTGGTTGGATAGGGATTAGTTTGGTTGTTAAAGCTTTGGATTCTGGTTTCAGCAGCAACTATTGTCTTCCTAAAAGCCTCAGAATGCTCTGAGGGGTATATACCAAGAAGAACTGTGAACTCAAGTTCTAAGGTGTCTCCAGATGTGGCAGGTGGGAGCTCCTGGACTGGAAAAGTGAGAAGGGACCCACAGGGATGCCACATGAAATGAGGGGCCACTGCCAGGAGCCAAAATGAATCCTTGGTCTGCTCTGAGGGGAACCTAGTGTCTCTTGCATCCACAGCTCTGATTCATCGGCCTTGCTGGAGACCCAGCACTTTACAAGTACCTGGGAGGATACCTCCCTGGGAGGCCCCCAGGACACTGGGAGCCCAGAGGCAGCACCACCCCGTGCCTGAAAGAGTGATGGAGACCAACTGGACTAGCAGAGAGCGGGTGCCCTTATTACAAGAACAACATACATTTTCAAGCATATAAGTTCTCTTCTTTTCATGTACTGCTTTGGGTAAATTTCCAGGAGTTGCGTTATGGAGCCTCTTTCTGGCTTCTTATAGATGTTGTCATTCCGATTCTACCAAAGAGTTGGGCGGATCTGCAATGCCAGCAGCAAAGGGCCGGTGCTGACTTCACCAAGCTGGGCACCCAAGATCGACAGCCACACACTCCACTGGCTGAGCCAGGCAGCAGCCCTCTCCTGGGGATTTCCCAATGTTTCCCTCTTGCTGGCCTCTGCTTAAACCAGAAACCTCAGTGAAAACAGTCCGCTTGCACAGTTTTGGTAACCTTCATTAATTGGGTCTGATTTCGGTGAACAAAAAAAATACCTTTTGTTTTTAGTGATTAACTGGGCAGCTGTTTAATTCAAAAACGCATGAAAGGAACCTGCTTTAATGAATAGAAAAGTAACACAAAAACAGCATGGAGGCTCCCCCACGTCATTTAGAAACCTACTTAATCAACAGCGGTCATTTGTCTAACCAAGGTGCAAAGGATTTTAATTGTTATAAATCCATTCACCATGTGCATAGTGATTGAATCGTATTGTGTATTCTGTTAAATGCTGAGTGAGTATATGATTGCTGCTTTCAAAGAATCCATGGTCTGTGGGAGAAATGTAGCTATAAACAGATCAGAGTGAATGAAATATGTATATAAACAACCATGAGGGCCCAAGGGATGGAGCTGCCAAGGCTCCCAGACTCCTTGGGCGAGTCTGGGAAGGAGGTGTGGTTAAACTGGATCCCAAGAATGAGTGGGAGTAGGCCCAGCCAAAAGGCGGTGGGAGAAGGAAGAGAACCCAATGGAGAGAGCAGGGAGCTGATAGGACACAGGTAGATGGCCCCTCCCTTCTTCTCACTCATGCCCCCAGACACAGGGTGGGATCCTAGACAACCTTCTGAATGTGCAAAGCCCGCCCCCCGCACCCTCCCTTAAAGTATACCATAGCTCCCCATTTCCTATTTGGGCATCTCCACCAGAATTTACATTCTCTAGGTCGGTGACCTTCTCAGAGGTTCTAGGAGGACATTGGCCGGGTAGAAGCAATCTACTTCAAGCAAGAATACATCCAGGGGTACTCACCTTT
Organism: Spilogale gracilis; assembly: GCA_004023965.1. NCBI lineage: Eukaryota > Metazoa > Chordata > Mammalia > Carnivora > Mephitidae > Spilogale > Spilogale gracilis. Next base: position 67,354 of record PITA01005411.1, read on the forward strand.
TCCAAAGGAAACTCATGAGCTCCAGTGAAGCTTACAATCACAGAAGTAAGGTAGAGCAGAATTCTTTCAGCCTGAGGATTTCCAGATTTCCCCTGGGTCTTTTGGCTTAGCCTCTCCTTCCTAAAACAATGCAAAAGGAGGAGGCAGCAACTCAGTCACCAAATTCTGATCATCTTCCCTTGGCACAGTCTCCCTTGCTGCCATGGTGCTATCATCTCACTCACCCTATTATCACAAGCTAGAGACCTTGCGTCATCGTAAAAGTATCTGTTTCTTTCCTCTGCTAGCCCAGTTCCTGAAGTTGTCAGGGCCCTGACTCCAACTCTCCAGGAGCAATAGATGACAAAGAGCCTGAAGATTCTCCAGAACCAGCTTCTACCCACGGATAGTCTTCCCCTGACATATCCCAACCCAGTACACCCAAAAATGTCCAGAAGTTCTGACACAGAAGCCCAAGTTTCTAGAAGAGGTAAGGATGTAGTTGGTCCCTCAGAGCAGGAAGTCTGTTCTGAGAATCTCAAAGAACTTCCAAGAGGCTCCCAGGTGTGGGCAGATGAAAGAGGCCAGAGTCAGCCCAGATATGAAGCCACTGTCAGAAGCACAGTCCTGCCCATCAAGGGCAGCTGGCAGTGATCCCTGTGTGCTTATGACCTTTAGTCTCGGCCCTTCTTCCTGCCCTGACCTCTGTCCCTGCCCCTGACTGGCTGCCCATGTCTGTGTGGGTGGCCATTAATTAACCAGGAATAGCTGCTGCCTCACCAGGAATTCGTTGGCCTCAGGCCCAGTCTGGTGGACGAGTCTAGTAATTATCCACCCTGAATATTTTTCCATCTCATCTCTTTTTTTTTCAGATTTCGGCCTTTTAATTTCTTTTGAATATCTGAATATGCCCCTATTTTGCAAGCTAGGAAGCAGAATTAAACTAAGGCTTTCTGTCCTCTAGGGATCCAGACAGAGTCTTGCGATCTTAAGCAAAATGACATCATAATACAAGGTGCTAACAACAAGCTTCTAAACTCTAAATAATAACCACTTATCTACATTTGTTTTCCTTAGGAAGCAGCCAAAAGTCCAGTCCTTAAAGGTAGGACATACAGAACATCTTGATTTACAAAGAACAGGATGGTCCAAATGATAGGCTGGCTAATTTACAGGTAGACCAGATGCACGCTGGCCAAGGACTGGTGAACAGAGAAAGTGTTTATTTTTGGGAAACTTCCTCTGAGGTTGAAAAAAGTCCTGACTCCTGTGAATAAGACAACAGGTTAAAAAAAAAAAACATACACACACACACACACACACACACACACACACACACATATGTGTATATATATATTACAGATCTACCTGCACTGACCTTTGATTTTGCTGAGGTCTTCCACTAGAACACAGAGTTGGGGATGAGGGCAGGAAGACGATGCTTAGATTGTTCTCAAAATAAATGATCAGTAATAGGAAATCTGACTCACTGAATTCTTCCATTTGCCACCAAACTGCCCATGAGGACAATGTAAGAAAATAAAATAAAATGGTGAACTCTGGGGAATGCCTGAGGGGCACAGTTGGTTGAGCCGCTGACTCTTGACTTTGGCTCAGGTCTGAAGACCACATCTCTCCCAGACTTCTTACAACATCATACAGGCCATCATGAGTGAGCCGAACAGGGGGTGGATTTCATCCAGTCCTCGTAAGATGAAAATCCATCTCTACTTACTGCAGAAGGATGGGCTTTGACATCGTTTCCTAGTTTATGGTGCACAGATCTTAAGGATATGGAACACCTAAGAAATTTATTTAAGGGGCAGAGTCCTGGAACCCATTCTTGGAAATTCAGATTCACTAGCTTCAATGTAAAACACAAGAGTCTGTGTTTTTAACAAATGCAAGAGAGCCTTCTTCCATCCTCTAAGTTGGAGAACATGGTCTTATGGCTTCTTGTCCTCCCAACTTTGGGAAGGGAATGTGAGATCACTGCTGTGTGTCCCAGCCCTGTTTCTTTCCAGTTACCTTAATATCTACTCAGTAGAACTCACTGGACAGAAAAGCCAAGACAGCCATTAGCCGAGAGCAAATTCAGCCTGGGCCGGAGGATGTTGGCTACATGACTGCCAGATAACCCCACTGATGCTCCAAGAATTGCTTACTGGGCAATTTACCAACACCCTGATGAGCCACACCTTACGTGAGAAATCTGGTGTTGAATTCTGTCACTGCCCAGGCTGACGTCACATAGGCTAGGTTCTTGTCAGTTGGGAACATATGAGACCCCACCCAATGTCTTAGCAGCCACACTTTTATTAGAGACGAAGAAGTCAGATCACTTCTAGTCCAGCAGCCCAACTAGGTCCCCTACTGCCACCCTACCTTGGTTTTGCAACAGTCTTCCCCTCTCTCCCAGCCCTGGAAACAAAGCTACCATGCCTGCCCCTCTGCCCCCAAATGATCTTCTGGTGCCTTAGTTCATACAGAGCCCTGGAAATGAATCTGGCTCTCACAACCCTCACCCCTTTGGTGTTTTCACATCCTGTCTCAGTTCCAGACTCTACTTCAAAGCTGCCTTCTCTCACACCCCCTGACACACCCCAATACAGGAGCTCCCAGTCCCCTCCTTCGACACTCAGCTGGAAGGCCCCTTTCCCCCCATGCACTGGGTTGAATCATTAGTGACGATTCTCTCTCTGCCAAAGGGATAAGCCGAATTCCAGAGTGGCTAAACACCTCCAGGTGCTCACGGCTCTAGAAACCACAGGCCACCCTCTGTCTGGAATCTGCTATGTCCTAGTGTAGAATTCTGTAAGATGATTCTCCCTGAGGATCTGCCCCACCGCATTTCCCATCCCTGGGACTTCCTGAGCACCTAGACCCTGTCCACTGATTCTGAGTCTTTAGGTCCTTTCTGCAAGGGCCTGGCAATGCTTCACTGTTGACCTCTCTCTGAAGAAGCCGGTGCTACAACAGAGTCACTTTCCTTGACTGCCCCCACTCGCTTCTGGCTTCTTTCTCCTGCCACCAGCCAGTAGCTCCAGCATGAACTTGGGCCAACCCCAAACCCGAATTCAACCCTGACACTGAGGATTCTGTTCCTTTGACCCTTGCTGAAGCCGCTCAGAGATACACCTTCCAACTCCTCGTACTTCTGATTAGAAACACTCTGGCCACTGGCTGCCTGAATCGTTAACCAAAGCTGCTGTGTTTCCTCGTAATAGTGGGTCCCACCTGGCTCTCGAACCACCGTTACTCTCTGCCAGGAAGTTGTTAGTTCTTCAAAGCCTGGCCCATGCTGGTCGGTAGGCGCCATGCTAAGTCTCAGCCTCTCTTCCTGCTCCAGATGGCCAGAGTAGCCTACTCTCTATCCAGTTCTGAGTTATGGTTCCTGGTCAGAAGGGGAGAGGGGCCTAAGTGTCAGTTTTGTGAGCTCAGCACTCTTTGGAGGGCCCTTGGAGAACCGTCTAAAGACAATATTGGTGGTTGATCTGTGTTCCCCTTGAAAAGTATAGACCAAATCCTCAGGAGCAGGTTAGCAGATGTGTCCCTGAAGCTGAGCACCACTCCTGACAATCAGTCACTTTTCTAGGATTCATTGTATTTTGACTAAATCATCTGCTATCTTCCTTTACTTTTTACTTTACACTTTACTTTTCACTTTACTTTATTATTTGGCGTAAGGGTTCTCCCAGGCCTTTTGGGCAGGCTTAGTCTAGGGCACCCAGTCCAACCACACCCACATGCCCCTCACCTTCCAGGCCCCGCCCTACTGAAAGGAACCCTCAGATTAGTCTTTCCTGAAGCATAGGTATATTTGCCCAACCATTCATTCATGGCTTCACTCGGTCTCTTGTTTCTCAACGTGTATTTTTTTGCTGATATGCGCTATGCCCAGTGACGAGACCTGGGACACAGGGCACATGAGCAAGCTCACAGCCCACATGTCCTCCTGCAGCCCACGTGGGCTGGGGGTAGAACTTTCCAGAGGCAGTGATGATTGGAGTTGTCACAGAGGAAGAGGTGAAGAAAGTTCCAGGAAGAGTGAACGACTCAGTGGCAAGAGAGGGCCTGGCTGCTGGGGAACGGACAGAAGTTCCGTGTGGCTGGGAAACAACCCAGACAGAGGAGTGGTGAGGTGGGAAGAAAGAGTGTGGAAGGTGTGAGGGCGTGAAGCAGTTTAGGAAACGATGCAAGAGAGGCTGAACTTGAGGGCTAAAGCCCTACAACTTTCCTGAGCAAGCTGGGCAGAGCCACCGTGTTCAGCCTCTGCTAGCCTGGGTGCTGCCCAGTAACTATGTTCTTATGTTTCTACTGACAGCCAGTTGCACATGATGCTAAGAATGCCCGGCTAAGTCCCTCGCCCTACAGAGGGGTCTGTCCCAGATACAAGCCTTTCACCCAGATCTCAAGGTCTGCTTTGAGGACCAGCACGTCAAAAAGTTTGATTTGTCCATATTCCACTTCCCTTTCTAATGACAACATGCAGCTAAGCAAGCCCACACCCAATCTCTAATCTATCTCTTCAGTAGGTTCCGGGGCTAGAATCCCATATTATTCTTGCCCCGAAGAGCCCTACCCTGTCAAAATTCTACCTCTTCTGCCCTTAGAATAAACAACAATTTCCAGGGTGTGAGTTTTTAGGAGAGTAAAACCACCAGACTGGGTACCCTAGTTAGTATCATGTCACTCACTGCTGAGTCTGAGTCTATTTCTACCAAACTCGATGTGGGGTGGGCAGATCCCAGCCCCCTTTACCTACTCATCAGAAGGGGAGCCCCAAACCCAGGGAAGGGCTGTGTGATCCAAGAGCTGAAAGGAGGTGGGGAGGTTGTCGCCTTGCGTAGAGGCAGGAGAAGAGTTCCAGGAATATGGAACCAGACGTTCGTCCCTCAGTTTGCTTTGTCGTTAACGAGTAAATGACACACTGTCGCTGACGATAACAGTGAATATTGATCTCTCGTTTCTCAGTGTAAGGGGCTGTGCAGAAAAGCTTGAGGCCGGTTGCTTTGCCATGGGACACAGATGGGGAACCTGAGGGACGGAGAGGTGGAGTAACTTGGACGAGATCGCAGGGGCAGCAGGCCAGTGGCAGGTGGAGTTGGCATCCAGACAGTCTCACTGCAGAACCCAAGCTCGTGACCACGGACCATGGTGCTCCCGCTTACGCTGACTCCATCGTAGCCTCCCTGTTCTGTGAAACAATGCCCCTCCTGCTACCTCTTTTGTGTTGGGCTTCAGCCCATTCCAGTAGGATTTCATTCATTCCTTATTGAAAGATTTTTGAACAGCAGGAACAACTAAACATAATGCATACGAACGGTGATCCACACCTAGGAAGGAGAAACACGGGAGCGAGTACGACAGGGGCCTAACGTGTTCTCAGGCGTCAGGGTGGGTTCCCCTGAGGAAAGGACATCTGATGAGAACGCTGGGGGAACAACAGTTAACTACTGGGAAGGTGCAGAGCAGGGAGAAAGAGCTGTCCAGGGACGGAGGAGCAAACACCATTGATCAAGGGCCTATTGCAAAATTTAAAACAAAAAGAAAAGACGTGATGAGCCCTGGCTGTTTTACGCAACAGATGAATTACTGAACACTATGCCTGAGACTAAGTATGTACTGTAGATTGGCTAATTGAATTTAAATTTTAAAAAAGGAAAGAAAAGAAAAAGCATTTAAGGCACTCGAGAAAGTCAAAGAAAGTCAACATGAGTGGAACATGGTGGAGGAGAGAGTCTGGGCGGGACCAGCCACAGGAGTAGGCACAGCCGGCCCGCCATCCAGCTCACTCTCCCCTCAGAAAGTGCCCAGACAGACTCATGATGGATGCCAAGTAGGTCTCACCAGGCAGAGAATTAACCTGTGATGAATGTGGCCCTAGTGCTTCCCAGAGCCATCTTATTTATCTTCACAGAGGGAGGCCTTCATTCTCTAACTCCCTACAACCCCTGTTGCCTCCTTTAGTTCCTGCTCCCCTCCACGGCCCAGAGAGGAGGGCACATAGGTCATGCTGTTCCTCAGGGTCTTCTCGCCACTGTTAGGGAGAAGGCTACAAAAGGTAATGCGGTTTACAAGGCCCCTAGGTTCTGGCCTCCACTGGCCCCCTGTCCTTGGTTCTTACCATTCTCCTCCTCCAAGCCTTCCTACCCGCCATCTTGGTACTGTGACCCTGCCTCTCTGACACACTCTTGCTCAGCACTTGGCTTCAGGCCTCACACACCACCCTTTCCCAGTGAAGGCCTACTTCACCATGCTGCCTGTAGGCCTCTGAATTGTCCTCTGTACTTTCTCTACCTTGAAAGACTGATTTGGAGAGCTCCTCGCTGCTGTCAGGCCTTCATTACTGTTTGTTCTTCTGTGTGTTCCCTGGGCCTGTGCCCCATCCCCTTCTGCTACCTGGTGCCAAGGAGGAATGCCAAGAACACAAGACACATGCAACAACTATTTGCCCAATTTCTCTTGTGATTCTGTGTGCTCTGGGAGATGGAGAGGAGAGGAGAGGATGTTAGAAGAACATCCAACTTCTGTAACAGTGTCTCTATAACAATAGTGTTTTTCGTGGAGTCCAGTTACTCATCATCGAGAATTTGCATGAACAGGGATGCCTGGGTGGCTCAGTTGGTTAAGCACCTGCCTTCAGCTCAGGTCATGATCCCAGGGTCCTGGGATCGAGTCCTGTGTCGAGCTCCTTGCTCAGCGGGGAGTCTGCTTCTCCCTCTGCCTACTGCTCCCCTAGCTTGTGCTCTCTCTGACAAATAAATAAAATCTTTAAAAAAACAAATAAAAAAGAATTTGTGTGAATAAAGAAGTTCGAGAATGACTTCCTCTGAAGAGAACAGGTCATTTCTAGAAGACATACTAAAACTCTGCACTCTCCTTGCCTCCAAGCCCAAATTATGTCCTGTCACATTTTTACAACATCCCTAAGGCTACTTAGTTTGGGGAGTTAGCACCCCTGCTGGATGACAAGAACACAGGCTTCAAAGGCGGTCAGTTCAGGTCAACACCCAGGTGTGGCACAAACTAGGTGCAAAATAAGACCAAGTCCCTCTCCTCGGGCCCTGACAGTCGCTGTGGCTGACAAATATGTCAACAAAGAATTTGAGTTTAATGGACAAGCAATGAAGAAAAATATACAGAGAGCTGCAGAGGCAACACCCCTGACTAATTGTGTGTCCTTGGGCCAAATAAGAATAGCTCTCGGAGCCTCAGTTTCCTGACCTGTTCAATGGGGTGAAAGTTCCTACTGCCAAGGGACTACTTTGAGAACTGAACAAGCTAACATTTGTAAAAACACTCAATATAGCGTTTTCGTACCCAGGAAGGACTCAATAAAGAGCATCCATTTGATGATCTAATAAGGCCAGCCCAGAGTTCTCGTCCTGTCTGTGCTGGCTAAGTGTGCGTGTGTCTCCAACCACACACTGAATCTTCACGGAACCCTATGCACTGTCGTAACTGCAGCAATGACCCATGGTCACGCTTGCTCCCATTCAGGGGAGAAACCGGACCAGAAGGTATGGTGATATTAGCACCAGTCCATGACTGCTGCTCGAGAAACACCTCAGAGAACATTCTGTGCTGACTTAGGCCCAGACCACTGTTTTAAGACGTGAAGAACGAACTGTCCACATTATCGCTGCCACGTCTCCCCATGCCCCATCCTCTTCTCACTCTGTCCACTAGTCCGTTTTCTGCTCTGTTGGAATGTGGTCTCTGGCCTGCTGTTCCAACACCATTATCCCCTCTACTCTATTTAGAAATCTCAAAGATTTCCTCTGAATCAGAATCAGATTTGTGATTATGTTCCAGGTTTCACTTACTAGGGAGTCCTTCCCCTTTCTCCGTCTGCTTCATATCTTTAAATATCTCTCTTTTTGGCCTGTATCACCCTTCTCGTGACTTTGTCCAAGGGTCCCACCCAAGACAGCTTTGGGTGGAAGTGCTCTCCAATGTTCTAGGATTTAAACTAATGCCACTGCTGAAAGTCCCCTCCAAGAGTCTTCCATGTGTTGCATGCTGTGCCAGAACACGTCTTGGTGATTTCTTATTTTGTATTAGGAGGTCAATGATCTAGGCACAAATGAGATTCAGTTGGCTTTTCCTTATTGATGAGATTTGACTATTCTAGAGAACCCTTGGCTTAAGGAAATGGGAGTGAAGTTCGCTTAAAGCTTTAATTGTAAACTTAAGTTCTTTGGTTTCTTCGAGATAATCATATATCAGATGACCATTCCCGATGGATGTTCCTTACTTCAACAAGTCATCGTCTTATGAGTATGAGCTCAGTGCTAGGGGAATGACTCAAAACCTGACACGTGGTGGTTGATATCACTGTGCTTAAAAACTGGGGTACCATTTATTAGCTTTACAAATATTTAGGTTGTATTATGTTTATCACTGTAACATGTGTTGCTATGTATCTGCCATAAATTCCTGAAGGTACAGGAAATGTGGGCTCCACAAAAAAAAAAAAATCTTATTGCTATGGGAGGCAGCATTCTAAGAATGACCTCCAATGACCCTCACCTGGAGGGCAGAACCAAGAGCTAAGAGGGAAAAGCCAAGACCCTGGGGAGTGAAACAAAGAGTCAGGGAAGATTACTTTTAACCCTTGAAACCCAGGGAAGTTGGCCCAATTGGATATCAAAAATGCTTTAGACTGGGGCATTTGGATGGCTCAGTTGGTTAAGCATCTGCCTTCAGCTCAGGTCATGATCTCGGGGCCCTGGGATCAAGTCTTGCCATCAGGCTCCCTGCCCTGTGGGGAGCCCACTTCTCTCTCTCTCCCTCTGCTCCTCCCCTCTTACTTGTCCTTGCTCCCTCTCTCAAATAAATAAAAAATCCCCCCCCTTTTTTTAAGATTTTATTTATTTATTTGACAGAGAGAAACACAGCCAGAGAGGGAACACAAGCAAGGGGAGTGAGAGAGGGAGAAGCAGGCTTCCCATCGAGCAGGGAGCCCGATGCGGGGCTGGATCCAGGACTTCAGGTTCATGACCTGAGCCAAAGGCAGACGCTTAACCACTGAGCTACCCTGGCACCCCTAAGTAAAAAACCCTTAAAAAAAAACTGCTTTAGACTGATAGTTCCTATGTGCCTTCATTTATCCCCTTGTTGAAGAGAAATGCCCAAGCTGTCATCTCCGGTCCATGACACCACCGAGGCATGTGGGGACAGATAACTTGTCTCTCTAATTTCACAGATCCACAAATACAAAGCAATTATGCTCAGAACTACTCATATCCAGGAGGTTCATCAGCATCTGATACAGATGATGACATTTTGGACTTCTGAGCTGACCATTTTGGGATGAGATTTGGAACTCTGAACTGAGACTATAAAGGAATAAAGCCTCTGGAAACCTTTGGAGGAGATGCATGTATTTTGCATGGACATGAATGGACAGACATGAATGATTGGGGGTTGGAGGGTAGACAGTATCCTCCCACTCCCTGGCCAGTGTCCCTCAACCTGGCACAATCATCTCACCTTTGAGTGTGTGTGGGACGTGTGAGTGCAAAGAGGCATTGCGCTCATGATTACGGGTCATTAAATATCCACAGGGAGATTACGCAGCCAGTCTTCATCTCATTGGATGAGCCCTTCCCAAGCAGAGAGTTTCCTCTGGCCGGTGGAAATCAGAGAGGTTTGAAGTCACAGAGTGTCAGCCCAAGGGAGGATGTGAGGCAAGGGAGAGTCGCACCGGTCTCGAAGGATCCCATTGCTGGCGTGTTTCCAGATTGCCTGTGAGACCGAAGGCCGATGGTCTCTGGGAGTGGACAGTCGTACCCAGCTGCTAGCAAGAAAATTGAGGACCAACGTCCGCCAGCCAAAGGGAACTGACTTCTGCTGACACCCTGAGTGAGCCTGGAAGTGGATTCCTCCTCCCAGGGAGGGAGCCACAACCAGCTGACACTCAGAGTTCAGCCCTCTGTGGCTCTGAGCTGGGGACCCTGCTCTGCTCTCCGGACCACGGATGTGCAGAACTGGGAGCTGACAGGTGGTGTTACTTTACAACAGTCATTGTGGCAATTCGTTATGCAGCAACAAAAAACTAACACGATTCTTTTTTTTTAAAGATTTTATTTATTTATTTGAGAGAGAGAAAATGAGCAGTGGGGTGAGAGGCAGAGGGAGAGGGAGCAGCAGACCCCCCTCTGAGCAGGGAGCCTGACGTGGGACTCGATCCCAGGACACCAGGATCAAGACCTGAGCCGAAGGCAGATGCTTGACTGACTGAGCCACCCAGGTGCCCCAAAACTATCACAATTCTTAAATCCACATTGATTCTGCTTAATCTAAGTCTGCCTTTGTAGAACTCAAGTCATTCATTACTCGAATCATCCTTCATTGTCCTGAAGTTATGATGACTCAACAGCTAATCATCACATATCCTCGCTTCCAAACTGAATCAAAGCACACATTTCTACGTGCATGAAATCCCCCATGGAAATTCTAATTTGTTAGAATTCTAATTTGTTAGTCCCAGCAGTGGAACTGAAGGAAGTCAGCATTCTATAGGTGAGAAGTTTCCTGAAGGTGTTGAGTGACAGCACAACATGGCGGGCCACCAATGGGTGACTCCAACAGAAGAGGAGGTGGCAGGAACCACAAGTCACATGGGTGCAGGAGGCAGGCTGGAGGTGAGGCCAAGAGAAGATGTCTCAAGGATCCAGAGCCCCAAATACTGGGAAAACAAAGGCTCAGGAACATGAGCAAAGAGCCTGCAAAACCTGTCCGGAACCAGCCCAGGAAGACCTCAACTTGAGACTCAGGCTCTGGCCAGGAGGTCTAAGAAACTGACCTGGGGACTAGCCACAGGAGGAGACCTCATAGTGGGTCAGCCCCGAAGTGATCTCATCATGGTGGACAGACCACAGAGGTGGGGGTTTCAAGAGATAGAAATTTATCAAAAGAATGAAGGTTTTTAAAATGTGGTCCCTGGATCAGCAGTCCCCGCAGCCGCTGGGAACTTGCTGGAATGTACTTTCTCCAGAGCTACCTGTGACCTAAGGAATTATAAACTCTTGGGTGTAAGGGCTCAGCAACTGCCATTTTAACGCACCCAGTGGGGCATTCTGGTGTGCAGTAAAGTGTGAGAATCACGCAACATTGTGTTCACCTTTAACTTCCACTGACAAGCAACTTGAGCGAAGCCATTAGCTTTGCTTCCTGTTTTCCCACTAAAGCCTTTCTGTTGGGACACAGGGAAGGGCAAGGCAGAAGTCAAATGCTACTGCTTTTTGCTTTTCATCCTGAGCATATCCTGAAGCAGACTGTTACTGAGCTGAACGCATGCATATTAATTTAAGACAGGTTTATAGGGGAATATAAATGATTACTATAGGAACAAGTCTAAGCAGAATTATGATCCAGAAGGGAAGGGGGAAGAAATGAACAATTAGGAACTTGCTATGGCCAGGCACAAAACAAAAAAGCAAAGCAATGAGAAAGCTCGACGGTAATCCTCACACTTGAGATCTCCTCCATGAAAAATAACAAGATTTTAGGGGTGCCTGGGTGGCTCAGTCATTAGGCATCTGCCTTCGGCTCAGGTCATGATCCTGGAGCCCTAGGATCAAGTCCCAGGATTAAGCCCCACGATCTAGCCCCACAGGGAGAAGCCCAGGGATTGAGCCCCACATCGAGCTCCCTGCTCGATGGGAAGCCTGCTTCTCTCCCACTCCTCCTGCTTGTGTTCCCTCTCTCACTGTGTTTCTGTCAAATATATATATAAAATTAAAAAAAAAAACAAAGATTTTATAATATGGATGTTTAGTTTCTCTGAATGAAGAAAATGATTTTTGCAACAAAAATGAAATAAATAAAACACTGCCTAAGTTAAAATCACATAGATTAGTGTTACCGTATGTGTGAGACAGTTTTATGCCTATTTCACATATGTCTATTCCACAATCATCCGTCCCCTTTATTATCCAAGTACTATCTTTAAAAAATGCTTTTTCAGAAATGACATTTACTAAAATGCTTTTATTAAGGATCTCCTTAAATAGTTCCTACATGATGTATTTCCCAACTTGTAAACCAGAATCAAATTGCAGCTTTCATTGTAATTATTCTCCTCTGTCTTCATGGTTTACTATTTACAGCCACAAGCAGACATGTGGCTCTAGAATATTTGTAGAACTGGGTGCCTGAGTGGCTCAGTCAATTAAGTGTCTGCCTTCAGCTCAGATCATGATCCTGGGATCCCAGGATCGAGGTCCACATCAGGCTCCCTGCTCAGAATGCTTCTCCCTCTCCCTCTGTAGCTCCCCCTGCTTGTGCTCTCCCACTCTCTCTAATAAATAAATAAAATATTTAAAAAATAAAATATTTCTAGAACTGAGAACTGAATTCACACCAATGGAGGCTCATCTGTGACTTAGAATACCATTCCCTGTGCGATAATTGACAAGTTAGTACTATGCTTTTTTGTCATCTCTTGTTAAACATATAAACAAGAATAAATACAAAGAGAAACCAAAGACAGTCAAAGGATTTTTCCAAAGGGTAACATCAGATTTGTTTTTTTTAACCAGGAATGACTGCAAAAGCTAAGTGTGGAAGGATAGCACACATAGTAGGAATTCCTTTTTTATCTTTGGTACCTGCATGAGGGAGATGGCCAGTCTATACCCTTCTGAGGAAAGAGTTTCCTGCTCTTGGTGGGGTATTCCCAACCAAACCTCCTTAAACCAAAGAGAACTTGAGAATTTCCCCAACATGAACCTTTAAGAGAAACCACAGCGTTTTGCTCCCATCCCCTTACTGCCTTTCATTCTGAATTTCGAAACACAGCACGACACAGAGAATGGCATGTGTCTCCTACTGTGGCACTTGGCAGTGAGAAAGTACACAGAAATGACAGCCCCTGACAGTCAGAAGCTTGCCTTCCACTTACAGTGAGGCTGGGCTACTCCTCTATGAGACATAAATCATCTCACAGAACATCCACCTCAGCCAACGTCACTCTAAGATCATGATGGACTGGAAACAAAATAAGGGCCCTCTGTCATTTTGTCTAAGCAGAGACAAAATAAAGTCATTGTGTCACGTAGAAAATACCAAACATCTTCTCCCCTGGCGCAGACGGACTGACTGCCACTTACCAGCCAAGGGCAAGTTTGTTCTTGCTGTAACCTTCTCTCTCTAGAGATAGGATTTATTGATTCCCAATTCTAAAACTAGCCCAACTTTCTTAGAGCATGTGACCTGGAACAAAGCCCCGCCTTTTTTTAGATTCCTCACGCCCTGCAAATTCCCCACCCCAAATCCTAATCCTATAACAGGTTCTTTTCTTTTCTTTTCTTTTTTTAAAGATTTTTATTTATTTATTTGAGAGAGAGAGAGCGAGAGCCAGTAAGAGAGAGAATGAGCGGTGGGCAGTGGGTGGGGGATCCAGAGGGAGAAGCAGGCTCCACTGAGCGAGGAGCCCAATGTGGGTCTCAGTCCCAGGTCTCTGGGATCATGACCTCAGCCAAAGGCAAACACTTGACCAACTGAGCCACCCTGATGCCCCTAACAGATTCTTTCAAATACGCTTTTACTGAATGTAATGCTCCATCGTTCCCTAAGATGTCTATTCTTCCTGTCTGCAGCAGGCAATAAATCCAACCTAACTACAGGAGCATCTGTTTCCCTCATAAACAACGGAAATGTATTCCTTACAGTTCTGGGGGCTAGAAGTGTGAGATGGGGGTACCAGCCCAGAACTTGGGGGAGGGCCCTCTTCTGAGTTGGAGACTGCTGACCTGCCACTATACGGCAGGGAGGGCGCCTGCAGGTGCATTCCTGATGGTCAGTTAGGATGTCCACAGTCCTTCAATGCCAATCATAGAATGAGTCTGGAAAGCCATTAATGATGGATGCGGGGACTCATCTAACTCACCTAGTTGTTACTTTGCACTCTTTAATCCCTTAAGTCAGAGAGATTGACTATTTGCTTTATACATTACATATGTGCTTAGATTTGGTCGATTTAGTTATGAAAAAATAAAGAAGAGGGCTGCCTGGAGGCATAAGTCAGGTAACCATCCACCTTTGGCTCAGGTCATGATCCTGGAGTCCTAGGATCAAGCTCTGTGTTGGGCTCCATGCTCAGTGGGAAGCCTGCTTCTCCCTTTCCCACTCCCCCTGCTTGAGCTCTCTCTCTAACCCTAACAAATAAAAGAAAGAAAGAAAGAAAGAAAGAAAGAAAGAAAGAAAGAAAGAAAGAAAGAAAGAAGAAAAGAAAGAAAGAAAAGAAGAAAATAAGAAAAGAAATTCAATATTATACTAATGATCAAATGTCACAAAATAAAAATCATGAGAAGATAATTTGGACCAAAAAGATTATAACAGCATCTATTGCTGAGAAATTACTACATACAAATATTATACTAAGTGCTGCATATAATTTAGCTCACCTACAACTCAATAAATATGCAGTATCTATGTGTAACAGAATGACCAAGTAAAAGTGATTTTAAAAATGTAGAAAATGTATTATTCACAGTGTCTTCAGGGTGCCATGATGTTATTGGCTCAAGGACGTCAACAAGCACTGCTTTGCTTCCTGTCTTTTCTGAAGCTTTCCTCAATGTATTGATGGCATCTCTCTTTTTGACCACAAGCTGGCTAGAGTAGTATGGGGCTTCACACCACATGAAAGGAAAGGGGAGGGGCAGAAGGAGAGGGAGAGAGAGAGAATTCCAAGCAGGCTCCATGCCCAACATGGATCCCGTCATGGGGCTCAATCCCATGACTCTGAGATCACCACCTGAGCTTAATTCATATTAGAGAAGAACTGTTCCTCCCACTGAGTCGCGTTGCTCAGGATCTGGTCATGTGCCCAGACGCTGGCAGCAAGGGGGCAACTGAGAACAGGAGTATGTGGTTTTCAGGCTCAGTGATGGGAGGTGGGCTCCATCAGCAAGGGAGGGAGAGGTAGCAGCTATCAGGTAGGAAGGGGAATCGTTGCTCACAGGTGTTACAATTATCTCCATTTTACAGAGGCGTTATATTCAAGCTTAAAGAGGAGAAGTAATCGACCCACAGTTGCCCGGGTGGTACGTGCATTGCTGGAATCTGAATGGAGCTCTGTGGCATTCCAGAGCCCTCCCTCTTTATGGGCTGGGACGCCACGTCGGATGGACCCAGGTTTGTAGCTCAAATCTGCCTCTTTTCGTTGGTGACTTCCTACTACGATTATTGTCCCAACCTACTGCACTGGCTGTAATGAAGAGTCAGGAGATAATGTACAAAGTGCTGAGCACAGTGCCTGGTCCTGTTACCTTTGTCATCTTCATCATCAGTCACCAGCATTATTACCACATGCACTAAGGATGGCAGCCGCTGGGTGAGACTTCCGGGTGATCGATCAAAGTCCAGGGGCTCCTCTCTGTCCTCCCCAGTACCGATACGTGGCATTTCCTCTGATACTGTGGCCATACTTCTTGGCTTGTGTCTTCCACTCAAGAATGCTCCTTGGGAGAGACCACTTCTTTCTTTCTTATCTATCTTCAGCCTCTTGCACAATGTTTGGCGTGTGGTATGTGCTCAGTGAAAGATTTTGAGCGGTGGTGAGGGTAGGAATAGCTCTCTATGACAACAACTGGGAAGGAGGAGTCCTATTTCTCAACCTGAGAAAAATCAGCACTTCCCAGAAAAATATAGGGTTACAGATATCTTACATGGGGACATCTAAATGACAGGCTCAGCAGTGAATGGAACTACATATATTCAGAGAAAAAAAATTTAAAGATTTTATTCATTTATTTGAGAGAGAGCTAGCGAGAAAGAGGATGAGCAGGGAGAAGGAGGAGAAGCAGGCTTCCCACGAGCAGGGAGCCCGAAGCAGGGCTCGATCCCAGGACCCTGGGACCACAACCTGAGCTGAAGGCAGCCACCTACATGACTGAGCCACCCAGGTGCCCCTCTTCTGTTCAAATAAAATTTGTATCCTCCTGAGTCCACAAACGGAAAGCCTACTATTATATAAGTCTTCTTTCATTTCAAACCTTGACTTATGTTCACTGATTACAATTTACAGTGGTACCTCAACAAAATTTTAGATCAAAGACATCATTCAAGCGTCCAGAAAAAAACCATGTGTCTTATAAATCTGAAAGTCTTACAAAAATTAGGAAGAACATTTTAAAACTCAGCAGTAAAGTCCTTTGAGACTAAGAGGAAAATGCTTTCTAGAACTCTTTCAAATAAAACCAAACTTAAGAGAAATGCTCATTTCTAAAAGTTGAGTCCCAGTTCTCACGTTTCCCTGCATCTGAGGATAGTAACCGTAATTCCTCAACACAGGATGCTAGCTGACAGTCCACAAAACTCACCCCGAGAACGCGAAGACACACTGTGGGAAACAGATACTGATCTAAATGTAAGAGATATTTCCTAGTGAAAACCAGGCAGCCATACTGCCATCCTTCCCTGCTCACGATCCCCCTCAAAAGCACAGCTTTAGCCTCTTTTTCCTCTTGTTGACTTAGGGATGGTTAAAATTTTCTTTGGACAAAAAAACTTTAACAATAATTGATTTCTCAGGGCACCTGGGTGGCTCAGTCATTAAGTGTCTGACTTCGACTCAGGCCGTGATCCCGGAACGCCCAGATGGAGCCCCGCAAGGGGCTCCCTGCTCAGCGGGGAGTCTGCTTCACCCTCTCCCTCTGCTGTTCCCCCTGCTTGTGTTCTCTCTGTCAAATAAATAAATAAAATCTTTTAAAAAAATAATTTATTTTCTTTATTGTTTTGTCTTATAAGAAACACATGGTCAAGCTACTGGCAGATAAAATAGTCTAAGGGTGACACTTCATTTTAATTATGCACACTTACTTTTACTACAGTGTTTCCTGGAAAAATTTTTTTCCTGTCAGTCACCCTATTTAAAACTATGATTTGTACATATCAGCCATTAATTAATGGCACCATCATCTCAATAAGAGTTCCTTCAGGAAGGGCAGGTATGTCATAAATAATATGTACGGACATTCAGCATTTGTAGGCTGTTCTTCAGAAAATATTTTTCAATCACCAACATGTCTCCCATGACTATTGTCAACCACAACCTTGTTATGCATGCAAATTAAGATTTCCATGAACAATTGCATCATGTATAAAAGTATATTGCCTCTTAGAGAAAAGTTGGAAAAACAACAGAACACCAAGAAAAAATTACCCACCATCCAACCTTGATGGCTCATGCTAATACTTTGTTACTAAATTCTTGTCTTTTTTCAAAGTATATACAATATATACTCAGTCGACTTTTTTCCCCCAACCGTCAACTTCCTTTTTTTTTTTTTTTTGTAAGATTTTATTTATTTATTTGACAGAGAGAAACACAGCGAGAGAGGGAACACAAGCAGGGGGAGTGAGAGAGGGAGAAGCAAGCTTCCCTCCAAGCAGGGAGCCCTATGTGGGGCTCGATCCCGGGTCTCCGGGATCATGACCTGAGCCGAAGGCAGTCGCTTAACCAACTGGGCCACCCAGGTGCCCCTACAACCATCAACTTCTTAAAGCAAATTAGAGCCACACTAAATATACTTTGGTTTTTTGCTTTTTCACTTAATCTTATAACAGGGATTTTATGTTAATAAATATTTATGAGAAGAAAAAATTTTGAATTGTGGAATGGTACTTCAAGATAAGAATTACCATAATTTAATCAAAACCTCTACTGCTGTACATTTACATAATTTCCATTTTTGTTATTATAAAAATACTACAAGTGTTTTTATGCTTAGTATATACAACATTTTCTATAGATTTCTAATGATTTTCTTGCACTGGAATATAATTATTAGAATAGGAATTTTTGAGTTTTTTAATACATATATATTTTTTATTTATTATTATTATTATTTTTTTTTTTTTTAGGGAGAGAACGAGTGAGCTGGCAGGAGAGGAGGAAGGGAGAAAATCTTAAGCAGGTTCTGAGCTCAGTGCTGAGTTCAATACAGGGCTTGATCTCAATACAGACCTTGATCTCATAACCCTGACATCATAACCTGAGCCAAAATCAAGAGCTGGACACTTAACCTACTAAGCCACCCAGGCACCTCTTAATACATATTTTTTAATTTAAAATTATTACTATTAATTTTAGAGGTATAATCACAAAACACAGATTTAAAAAGTTTTTCCCAAATCCTGAAGTAAAAATTTTTGATGCATTAGAGCAAGACCTGCTTTAAACTCTGACATACACAATGTACACAAAACCTTGGTTAGCATTTTTGCTAACAGCTCCCAGGATGGTACATCCATGCTGCTCTTTGTTTCTAAAGTTTTGGGGGTTTTTTAAATTCATCTATTTGACAGAGAAGAGACAGCAAAGGAGGGAACATAAGCAGGGGGAGTGGGAGAGGGAGAAGCAGGCTTCCCACCAAGCTGGGAGCCCAATGCAGGGCTTGATCCCAGGACTCTGGGATCATGATCTGAGCTGAAGGCAGAGGCTTAAGGACAGAGCCACCCAGGCATACTCCCACTTTGCTCTTTGGCATAAAATGTTCTTCAAGGGGAAGACACCCATCTTCCAGATATCAAATCTCCTTAAACTAAGCCGTAAATGTAATAAGGTCCTAATAAAAGTAGTGAAGGGATTTTTGCAGGATTATAAGCATATTTTAACATTAATCTATTAAAATTAATGTTTCAAGAGTAAACATGCAAGTAGAGGAGAAGAAAATTCTGAAAATGAAGGGCAGTGAGGGTGGATTAGCTTTCTCAGATGTCAAAGCATATTATACACTGACAATAATTGAAACAGTGAGATGAGTATGTGTGAATAAATTGAAAGATTAATAACAAACACTATAGAGTCTAGAAGAGGCCCCAAATACACCCACGAACACTTAAGAGGTGAAGGGATGGCATTTAAAACTATCGGAGAGGGTGGGGGCACCTGGCAGGCTCCGTCTGTGGAACATGTGACTCCTGACCTCAGGGATGTAGGTTCAAGCCCCATGCTGGGTGTAGAGATGACTTAAAAATAAAAATCTTGAAAAAATAAATAGGGCACGTGGGTGGCTCAGTGGATTAAAGCCTCTGCCTTCAGCTCAGGTCATGATCCCAGAGTCCTGGGATCGAGAACCATATTGGGCTCTCTGCTCAGTAGGGAGCCTATTTCCTCTGCTCTCTCTGTCTACTTGTGATCTCTCTCTCTGTCAAATAAATAAATAAAATCTTTAAAAGAAAGAAAGAAAGGAAGAAAGAAAGAATCAAAATAAATAAAAGTACTGGGGAGAGACAGACGATCACAAAAGGATGTTTAGAGCAATGGGAATTAAAGTTATTACACCAACATTTCAAACCTGACACCAAATAAATTCCACAAGGGTCAAAGACTTCAATGTGGATGATAAACCTGTAAAGGAACTAGAAGAAACTGGATGAAAATGTTATCCTATTTATTTTTTTAACAATTTTATTGTTAAATCATCTCTACACCCAATGTGGGGCTCAAACTTACAATCCCAAGATCAAGAGTCACGTGTTTTTCCAGCTGAGCCAGCTGGATGCCAAAGGAAGATAATTTTAATACCTTCACTTGGGGAAGTTCTTCCTAAGAATGAGGGGGGGAATCCCTAAGGGAAAAAAAAAAAAACTCGGGAAAAAATAAAGGAATAAATAAAGGAAAAATTGGTAAATTCTACTACTTACAAAAAACAAATGTTGACATGGGGGAAAAAAACTACCCTAAGCAAAGTCAAAACCTACACTGAGAAAAATATTTTCAACTTCAATCACAGACAAGGGCTAACTTATCCAACACATGAAGTGCTTCTACAAAACTGTATGAAAGGCCAATAAGCCAAGAGAAACTTGGACAAAGGGAGTATACAGATAGTTCACAAAAAATGGAACACCCAGACTCTTAGCCATGAAAAGATGTTCAACCACACCTTTAAAAAAAAAAAGAGTACAATTAACACTTCAGGATAAGATAGGATTTTGGGGGGCACCTGGGCGGCTAAGTCGTTAAGCGTCTACCTTCGATTCAGATCGTGACCCCAGAGTTCCAGGATCGAGCCCCACATTGGGTTCCCTGGTAGGCGGGAAGCCTGCTTCTCCCTCTCTCACTACCCCTGCTTGTGTTCCCTCTCTAGCTGTGTTTCTCTTTGTCAAATAAATAAAATCTTTAAAAAAAAATTTCACATGCACATGCTCATTAACTCAGTGAGCCTACTACTAGGCTTTTATCTTATCAATATACCCATTCATATATGTGCAAAATTTCATAGGTATAAAGTTGCTGTAGGAGCTTGAGAATAGCAAGAGACTGGACACAAAGCTCATAAATGGGAATTCTGAAATAAACTCTGATCCATTGAAACAATGAAATATTAGTCGACAAAAAGAACCCAATGCAGAAGCTCTTCTTATATCACTACAGGATGACTTCTGAGATGGACTGATTGAGAGGTATCAATAGATACATATGTAATATACGTAGTATGTACAGGCGTTAATGGTGCATGCACAATGTATCTTTGGGAGAACTCAAAAAACAGTTAGCTAATATTAGTTGACTTTGAGAATGGAAACTGGATTGCTTCACTCTACTCTTTGAATTTTGAAGCACTGGAATGTATTATCTGTTTCAAAAATTACATGGAACGGAAGTAAACTTTTTAAGTTGAGTAAGTCTTTGTGACCACAGAAAATAGCTTGGGTCCTAACAAGGCAGCCCAAGAAAAGAATAAAACAATGATCTCAGCAAAAGGAAATAAAGTCCCCTAAGTCCCCAAGTGTGGGGCAGTGTGAGTTATCTACTGCCCATGCCAACCGTGTCACAGGGCAATGACCAAGGCTCGAATGTCCCTGGCAGCTGGGGCAGGGGTAGGGCAGCCCTTACATTCTTCTCCTGGTCACTAGCACTAGAGAACCTACCATAACACACACTTAGCCTGGCCCAGGGAAGAACGGGTGGGAGCCTCCCAGACCTTTAGCAAATATAAAATCCAATGAAACAAAGCAAGTATTAGAGTCCCCGGGGTCAGCGACTACCGATCCTTCCTTCACTTCCCGCTTTAGAGCACGTTCCCTAGGTTCTCTCCCTCTGCTCTGCTCCAATGAATGGACGCCGGGACCACATCGGCCACCAGACATGGCAGCCCAGATGAGGCCCACGACAAGGGGGAGCGCATCTTGACATCTTTTTTTTTTTTTTTTAAGTTAAAAGCAATAAATCTGTTCTTGTTTAAGTGGCAGATGGATTGTTCCTTGGGTTTTGGCAAACTTTTCAGAGATAAGTGAATCCATATGGTCTGGAAGGGGGGAAAAAATAGGGCACCAACCAAGATCTGGAGCTAGCTGCTTAATCACTCAGTAGTGGGCCGGAAGTCAGAGTGGGACAAAAGTGACTTCCTGGAATGCCTCACCCACCCTGTCTCCAGGGCTTTACCTGGGTTGACTCATTCACTTTTCACAGTAGCTCTAATATGTGAACTTAAATAACGTGGCCTCACAGGCTGTCCTATCATCAAAATATATGGCATTCTGGGTCATAGGAATTTTATCTATAGTATCATCTACTCGTGAAAAATAATTTGTGTTCCTACGAGCCCTTCTTGAAACTCACAGATCATAGTGTACGTGAATGTCTGTATTTGTTCCCTGAGCCAATGTTTCGTGACACTGCAACCTTGCCTTCCTAAAGGGACACAGAAACAACCCAGTTACACGTATCCTGCAACACTGATTTTCCTGAAATAAACATGATGTCCACTTGTCCTGTCCCTCTCATTCTTCTTCCTCCCTCCAAATCAGTGCTTCTCTTACCATCGTGACCTCTAGTGCACGCAAAAAAAGAAAAACAAAAAAAACAAAAAAAACAAATAAGACAAAGCAAAATGAAACAGGGGGGTCCTAAGCAGAACTGAGGACAAAATTTCAGCCTCATGAAGACAGAAGATTGAAAAATGTTAGGAGAGACGGCTCCGTGGAGTCAGGACACTTATTTCCTGACTCCCAGGTGTGAGTTATTCACTGTAGGCAAAGAAGACTAAAAACAGGGAAACCTCGCCACACACAGATACTGGGGTTTAACTTAGAAATTGTTAATTTTTTTTTTTAAGATTTTATTTATTTGACAGAGAGAAACACAGCAAGAGAAGGAACACAAGCAGGGGGAGTGAGAGAGGGAGAAGCAGGCTTCCCGCAGAGCAGGGAGCCTGATGTGGGACTCAATCCTGGGTCTCCGGGATCATGACCTGAGCCGAAGGCAGTCGCTTAACCAATTGAGCCACCCAGGCGCCCCAGAAATTGCTAATTTTTTTTTTCCTTGCAGCACTGACCTCTCCTAAGATTCTACACCGTGAGAAAGCAGGCAGATCGACGGAGAAACAGCATTCCGGAGCCTAACAACCACCAGGCTTTGGAGCCAGACCATGGGACAGTCTAAGGACTCCATCATCTTCCAGCCTGTTGAAAGGCTGCTGTAAAGGCCCCCACCCTCCAGAATGTAAGAGCAGACCCACATTCTGTTATCTGAGCCCAGCAACCGGCAGGCAGGTACCCAACCCACCCAGGCCCCAAGGACCGCAGGCATGCAGCTTGTCACATACCTCTTGCTAGCCCAAATTAGGACATATATTCCCCTGTAGAGACGATTGGTGAAAGTATGTGATTTGTCGTAAACTGATTGGCTGCCTGCCTGCAGACCCTGCTGTGGTGTTTTAAACTAATTGGCTGTCGATGCGCGGGCTTTGCTGTAACAGACAATGTAGTTCTATATAAGGTCACCCCCGGGAAAGCTCGGGGCTCTCAGCCGCTGACTGGTTTGGGGTCAGGCTGTGGGCCCGAGCATGCTCGAATAAACCCTTTGCATCTTGCATGAGATCGTCTCTTGGTGTCCTCCATTCAGCGCAAGCTCCTCGTCCCTTTTCATTGTGAGTCTAGGGCCTAGGACTTATATCTCTAGATTCAGTTTCCTGGGACTTACATTGCACACAATCGGACTCAGCATCTAGAAACTACAGAATATTGCACATAATGTCAGTTCAGTGCCTGAGGCCATAGGTGATAAAAAATGAAATCTATTATTACCAGCAGATATTTTTCTAAATTATCTGCCGAGTCTTTTTTTTTTCATTCCTCAAATCATTGTATGTGTAAGGAAATTCCTACAGCACTGAACACGACTGCAAGTATGTGCTAATTGAAAAACAAAACAATTATTAGCCATTTCAAACACACAGAAAAACAGAAAATAACACATCGCCTCCTCTGTGTATATCCATTAAGAAAGCCACCTTGTGTGCTTTAAGACTTTATATAAACGGTTACCAGATGATCCATATTATTTTAGAGTTTGCTGCATCCTCCCCAGCACTGTGTTTTTAGGACCTAACACAATATACGTAGTTTTGTCATTTTAAATGTTCTAGAGTTGTCAATTGTAGGTACCCACCAGAATGGATTTCTGAATGCTCCTACTGTTGGGACACTTAGATTGCTTCCAGTCTTTCATTAGTACAAAGAATATTGCAACAGACCTCCTTCTTTCAATACCTGTAGGAGACTTTCTCTAGGGTACAACAATACAGCTCCAGGAGAAAAATATCCAGGTTCATGAGAACGCTCCATTTTCAACTGCGGCCGACCTGTGTTCCAAATGGCTACAGCATTTTTTTGTTGCAGCTTGTATAGGGGAGTGGGGTGGGGTTTGTTTGCTCTTCATTCTTTATTGAGCTGTATCTTACACACCATAAAATCTACCCATGTAAAGTGTACAACTCAGCAGCCTCCATGTATTTACAATTATATGTGCAATTGTGCAACCATCACAAGATAATTTCAGATTCGTGTTTTGTTTTATTTTTAAGATTTTATTATTTGATAGAGAGAGGCGGCAAGAGAGGGAACACAAGGAGGGGCAGTGAGAGAGGGAGAAACAGGCTTCCCGCTGAGCAGGGAGCCAGATGCGGGGCTTGATCCAGGACCCTGGGATCACGACCTGAGCAGAAGGCAGATGCCCCAGATTCATGTTTTTATTTATAAACAGAGTTAAGAAATCCATAAAGCTGGTTACACCTGGGCCAACACAGCCACAAAAATCCCCCGGGAGGAGGTACTCCAGAGAGATTTCTTTGTTTTAAACCTGTTGTTTGAGGAAGTAGCTGGCAAGAACATTTCTAGTTAGATTATGAAAAGAAAAAAACAAAAAACCTCTTTAAATGCAGGTTCCTCTTATTTGCTTAAAAAAAAAAAAAGCATTCCTATTTATTCACCTCTCATAAAGTGACTCAGAGCTAATTCTATTTGAAGACAAGGAGAGGAGTGTGATTCCAAATGAAGGTGTTATTCACCAACCCCCCACCCCCTCCCCCAACAATTCTCCCTCATGCCAGACAGGGAAGGAGGTGTGAACTGAGTATGGATATTAGAGTAAACAGTTGTGAAAGCTAGTGCACTGGCAAAGAGAGCAACTCTCTCTTATTTCTCCCCATGGCTTCACTTGTTGGGCTTTGGATCAAATAATTTCCCATGCTTTCAGTTATTCATTAATGGCACGTTCGAGTATTCTTTACTCCAACTTCATGCATTAATGCGGATTGCCAAGTAGGACTCAGACTACACATTTCTTTAAGAATCTTGTTCTTAGGAAGCCGTGGAAAGTTCAAAATCAAAAGCGTCTCTCTACTCGGGGGCATCTAGCAAGAAACCTCAGGTTCAAGGACAACGTCCATTCTCTCGCACTAGTTCATTCCTGTCTGTCTCTGGCTTAAGGAGGTCTATTTTCAGAGGCTCTGGTTTCACTCCGTCAAGTGCCTGGCAGCCTTCTGAAATTTCCTCCTTGCCCTTCAAAACTTCCCGCAAGTACAGCGCAACAGTCACGTTCTGGGACGTTCGGAGATGGCCGGCAGCAGATGGGGAAGACGGGGCTACCAGGAGATGCAGGGACATGGGGGTAGCCGCCCAGGGCCACTGTGGCCCTGGCTTTCTCCCACACCCTACCTGGGCCAGCCCCCAGCCAGTCCTGGGACCATAGACTCTACTTGAATTCGGAAAGAGCCAGACTCCGCCGTCAAGTGTGACTAGGGGTTTCTGGACCTGCACCGAGACAGTGTCCCCACACTGGATATTCATGCTGAACCACCCCATGTCCTTGGCTGCTCGGGATCCCAGATCAGACCTCTCCATGATGAGTCTGTGAAAATCACTGTGACCCCTCTCTTGCAGGGTCCTGTGCGGAGGGAGGTGGCTTGGCGAAATCTCATCCATATCTGAATTTTGTCTTTACTGCTTGGGAGACAAGTGACTCGGCTTCCTCAGGCTTTGGAACAGTGCCCACCGTCAGCAGCCAGCTTCAGTCCTCTCGGAAGTGGTCCTAGCACCTGTTAACTAGTTGGATGGATCCCTTGCCAATACACAGAGGCCCTTGGGAGATGTCTGCTTCCCCACCCAAGGCTCTGTACAAATGAAGGACTCAAGTGAGGAACAGCTCTGACCCGAACGGCAAGGTGAGACCAGCCAGCAGCCTGGAGCTCAGGATAGAAATCCTCGGTCAGAGCAGGAAGGAGCAAAGTAGAGGACTGCCTTACTTGCTCACCACTCCCTCCACCCACCCCAAGGGCAAAGGAGTCTAAGCTTTACCCAGCCAGTAGTCCCAAAGGATGTGAAATTATCAGGGAGTTCCTGAGCCCTTGAGGGATACAGAGTTGAATGGGTGACCTGCCTCAAATTCAAATGTATAGGAAATGGTGGGTGTTCATCCTTTCTGGCAGCTGAGTAAAGACAATTATCATAGGGTTTCCCTTATATGTGGAACATAAGGAATAGCATGAGGACAATAGGAGAAGGAAGGCAAGAATGAAGGGAGGGAATCTGAGGGGAAGAGGAACCACGAGACACTGTGGACTCCAGGAAACAAACTGAGGGTTTTAAAGGGGAGAGGGATGTGGGAATGGGTTAGCCTGGTGATGGGTATTCAGGAGGCATGGATTGCATGGAGCACTGGGTGTTATACGCAAACAATGAATCATGAAACACTACATCAAAACCAATGATGGACTGTACGGTGACTAACACAGTAATAATTTTTTTAAAAAGCATGTAGGAAATGTATCCATCTCTCCCCAGTGTTAGGAGCAATGGGACAGGGCAGGAGGCGTGAACTGGCTTCCGGGCTGGCATTTCCAGACCCTGCTTTCCTGCTCTTGGAGTGCACGGCCCTACTCTCCCCACCTGCTACTGCCATGGGGCCCCCACTCTGGCCTCCTGCCAGGCACCAGCCTGTCCACAGCTCACCGCCCCTGCTGTCTGGGGCTCCTCTAGGTTTGGGATGGGATGTGTACTGCACAAGGAGACGAGGCCTGCTTTCTTTCTCTTTAAAATCTGCTCCCTATGAGTTGCCAGGGTTCCAGAAGTAGGGTTGGGAGCAATCCTATTTGCCCTCCCCCCCCCCATATTACTGTGCAGCATGGCTGAGCATGAGGTCCTTCCCCTGCGCCCCACGTGCTTGATTTCATTTAATCCTCAAAATAATCCTACCAGCCAGGGATTCTCAGCTGTTTTTAGATGAGGACCCAGGAAGGTGAGGGGGTCTTGCTTAAGATCACAATTTATCAAAGGCAAGGGTGGGGGTCCGACGCCACAGCAGTTGTGTTTCATGGGGTGGGAGGAGATGAAGCAGTGGGAGGGTCCACTGCTTACAGGTGGAGAGAAATTTTTAAAAATAAAAAAAACAGGGTGCCAGAGTTAAATGTTAAATGGTGCCAGAGTTAAATGTCTGACTCTTGGTTTTAGCTCAGATTGTGATCTCATGGTTGTGAGACTGGGGCTCGATCATCATCACCACCCATTTCCAGAACATTTTCATCACCCCAAATAAAAGCTCTGTATCCACTAGGCATGACTCCTTATTCTTCCCTCCCTCCAACCCCTGTCCCCTCTCTTCTTCCTGTCACCATGAATTCGCCTGTTCTAGGTACCTCATAGGGTAGAATCACATGTATAGTATTTGTGTTTGGCTTTTGTGTCTTTTTTTTTTCCCACTTCACATGCTTTCAAGTTCATCTAATGTTGGAGCATGTATCTGAATTTTATTTTTTTTAAGGTAGAATATTTGGTTGTTTATAAGGACTTGGAGTTTCTTGTTTGTTTGTTTTTTTCCTGAAGATTTTATTTATTTATCTGACCAAGAGAGAGACAGAGTGTGCACAAGCAGGGGGAGCAGCACTGAGGAGAAGCAGGCCCCCTGCCTGGGATTATGACCTGAGCCAAAACAAAGAACTGGATGCTGAACTGAGGCACCTGGGTGTCCAAGAACTTGGGATTTTAAAGACATCTGGGAGACACCAAACCTTAGGGGACCTCTTAAGTTAGAGACGCTTACCTTATAGTGTAGGTCATGTGGCATTGCGTTTTGTTTCCTGTGACTGAAAAAATCCTAACTGATCTCTTAGGCACAACTCAGGCTCTTCTGTGAAATTCCTTGTGTGTGTGTGTGTGTGTGTGTGTGTGTGTGTGTGTGTGTCATCTACACATATGTACACACACACACACACACACACACAAACTAAAGCCACACCTTGCCTTCCTGTCATCCTTGGCTTAGTTATTTGGTAATTCTTTTTACAGTGGTTAATTTCAACATACACAGCTATTTAGGACTTCACATTTTTCTTCATCACAAAGTGTATTTCACTCCAGACTGAAGGAGACGCTGTCCCCGGTATTCTAAGGAGTACAGACTAATGCCTTTCTTTCAGAATACTTTCCCACAATCTTCCCTGGAGTTGGAAATAATCAAGTGTAGTCAAGGGCAATGAAGAAAACATTTATTTAAAAAACACCATGAAGCATCTGTAAGCTCCCACTTTGGTAGTAACCAGCAAAGGTGGCTTAATGCTGGTTTACTATATGAAATCAGAGATAGATGAAACCGCAGAAGGGTAGGAAAGAACACCACTAAAACTGAAAAAGAAAAGTAAGTGGTAAGCTAATATGGTAGAAAGGGATTTTAAGAAAATGTCACTGCGTAACAAAAATGATCTCTTCAAGGAGTACTAGTGAAGTAGGAGGTTTGACTTACTTGCAGGATTACGGGAAAAGTTCCTCATGGAATGTTCGGTGATGGCTATGAAGAGGTAGATGCAGAAAGATGTGAAAAGACCCCAGCACAAGGAGGAGAAGACGCGGAGAAGTGAGGATAAGGAGAAAGAAAAATCAGGCAGACCATCTTTGCTCAACAGTCCCTACAAAAAATGAATTTTAAAAGAATCTGAGTAAGCAAGTATTATAATTCTGGGGGGACTATGGAAGTGTAACAGATAGCATCAGAAATCAATTATGCTGTAAACACATTAGTGTATCCTTTCATTGGAAGCCTATTTCAAGCCTCCTGCAACTTATTACACATCACATTACAAAATTGTTTTGTTTTTGGTTTTGTTTTTGTTTGCTTGTTCCTTTTCTGGTTCCTACTTGTTCACATACTAAGAGAGGACAAAGGCCCTTAGAGCTCCATCAATTCAAGCCTTTCATTTCACAGATAAAGGAGGGGAAGGTCACATTCAGCCTGGGTGGCATAGACTGGACTGGAACCAGGTCTCCTGGCCCCCCCGTGGGCGCTTTCCTCATTACATGATGTGACTAGCACCCCAGCCTGTCCCCCATCCGTACCTGATGGCTCTCCTTCACCTTCAGGTGGGGCAGGAGGGCAGGAGGGGAAGGGACAGGGCTGTGTGGGCCTCTGCCGGGTGCTGGGAGTACGAGACACAGAAGACGAGGCCACAGAACATATCTCCTGCTTCCACCCTAAGTCTACGAATAATCTACAATGTGCACACACCACACATGCGCGCGCACGCGCGCACACACACACACACACACGCGCGCGCGCGCACACACACGGTCAGACTACTCTGATCACCGAGCTGAGAAAAACTTCCTGAATAGAACACTGTGAATGAGAGGAATTTTTCAAGGCTGCCTTAAGAGAGATGAAGGCAAACACAAAGCCAGGGACACATGCACCTTTCACGAGCCCTGCACATAAAGCCCTGGAGACGGATGACATCGCAAGAGCTTGAGGCTCCAGAGGACCTCACAACACGGCTCACCGGTGGCCCTAACCACAACACCAGCAAATGGGTGGCTAGTCAGGGGTAGGCACTGTCTCCAAATCCCCCAATTCCAGCAGAAAGAACAACACAGTTGATTGGATTCTTGTAAAACGCCCCACCATTCTCACATTGGCTTTTCATTTCATATGTACCATTAACACTCTGAATATTCTCGTCGGGCTCTCCATATTTCTGAGTGACGATGCCAGTCACAGCCCGGCTGCGACATTTCTGAGTGGGGGGCCTACCAAGGAAGGGTGGTCAGATCTCCTGGGACCTTCTCTCCCGCATGTCCTTTGTGAACAAAATGAAAGTGTCACCATATCTATACAACACCTTGTATGGAAGTCTGTGTTCAAAGATGGATACAAGGGCTATGAACTAAGGTGATCCTCTGTGATATGCGTGGACCAGGGAAACCACGAGAGAAATGTTCTCAAAGATCGGACAGTCTCCAGTTTATCCAAAGTCTCAAGTTTAACCAAAAGCATCAAAGAGTACCTCCAAAGTCTACATAGTATCCTGCAGAAATGTCTCATGCTTGAGCTCCTGGCTTTCTGTAAAATTCCGCAAATTTTTTGCTAGATATGTGCTTTCTCAAGTGGAGACGAGGGCTCGGCTCTCCCAGACAAGAGCCAGCCGCGAGCTGAGGGCTCCATCTCAGGGGAGAACCTGCCTTCGGACACTACTTCGGGTCTCCTTCCATAGAGACTGCTGGATCTGATACACAGACTCCTGAAAGATTCTCTCGACTTGGGTGGGGAAGCCACGGCTCTCTTCCTCCAGGGCGTTGATGGTCCGCAGTGCGAAGGGGGTCCTCTCGCGGGGCAGGGGGTTGTTGAGGGGCCGCAGGGGGATGACTGAGTTGTACTTGTGCTGCCTGTTCACCGAGTTCATGAGTGACGTGTAGAATTGGAACTTGCACCAGGTGTCTCTCAGGAAGTTCTCGGTCAGCAACAAGATGGTCCACGCAGACCCGTTCACCGCGTCATCCAAGTTCTGCAGGTGCTGTCGGCCGCAGGGCATCTCGGCGAAGACAATTCCGGGCTTGATGCCGAAGTCATTCTGCAGCAGATTCTGGACTCTGAGGGCTTCATCTGTGTCATCCTCTGCATGCAGGATCACGAACTTGAGGAACACCTCGTCCTCTTCCTCCTCCTCCTCCAACATGTCTCCCTGGCCCCCGGCTCCCTCATGCTCACCGGTGGGCGCCAGGGCCATGGGGCTCGGCTCAGCCAGATCCCTCAGTGCGAAGTCGTCAGGTTTCTTGGAAGCTGACTCCGGGGGTCCCTGACTCATTTCCACCCCAGGGTTTTTCCCCCAGGAGAGAGAAAGAGGGCAGGGGTCTATTTTAGACTTCCTGACACCCATCATCAATATCCAAGGCAGAGGAGGAGAGCTTTCTTTCTTTCTCCACACTGCTTTTCATTCTACAAGAAGAAATAACAAAGTAGACGAATGTTGTAAATGTCATCCAAACATGACAAATGGAAAAACACATTTTTTTTTTCATTCAACCTTGAAAGCTTCCGAGAGATCATAATATAGAGATCCTAAGAGAGAAATGCCAATCAGATCTTGGGGAAAGGAAACCTCTCATCTTCTGTGAGCTTCATGAGGAATGTGCGGGTGGTCAAGGGGAATCGAATAGGGAGTCAGTTTAATGTAACAGGAGACATTTGGAAATCTGACATGGTATTATAAACCTCCAGAATAAAGTCAACTGCTTTGGTATTTGAAGGAGACGTGATGGTACCATGCCAGCCTATCCATATGGAGTTTAAATCCAACTTCTTCGTTATCGAGTTATTGTGTAAACTAGAAACAGAAAAGTCGCAAGCAACAGAAAACTCAAATATTAAATACACAACTTAGTTTCGTATCAACCACAAATACCAAGATGACCAGCTGGCATCTCAACTAGCTCGGCACAAAGAGAAGACTTGAAACGTCGAACGAAATGACCTGTGGGGTTCACTGGCTTGGGGCACTTCTCCATGGCTGGGGTCAGGCACTGGAGTTGGGGCAGCTGGGGCAATTATAATAAGGGTTCTGGAAAGTAAGGAAAACCTTTTTCTAGTTAATCCTGGGAATGCTTCAGAAGACTGAGTATTCACCTCGGGGAAAAATTAACTTGTGGGTGTGGGAGTGAAATCTGGTAATAAAGGCTAGAGATCTTCTCCAGTGAAATCAACAAAGAATCATTATAGTCTATCCTCATTCCGTTATTTTATTTCACCTGTTTATTAATTTTTGTGTAGAGTGAGCGTGGAGGGCCAGAGGGAGAGGGAAAGAATCCTAGGAAGGCCCCACACTGAGCAGGGCTTGATCTCACAACCCCCCAATTATGACCTGAACTGAAATCAAGAGTTGGATGCTTAACTGACTGCACCACCCAGATGTCCTTCCTTCTACTACTTTAAAAATTCTGAGAAAATGTTCATCACCATTAGCCATCAGGGAAATTCAAATCAAAACCACATTGAGATATAACCTTACACCAGTCAGAATGGCCAAAATTAACAGTACAGGAAACAACAAGTGTTGGAGAGGCTGTGGAGAAAGGGGAACCCTCTTACACTGTTGGTGGGAATGCAAGTTGGTACAGCCGCTTTGGAAAACAGTGTGGAGGTTCTTCAAAAAATTAAAAATAGAAGGCGCCTGGGTGGCTCAGTGGGTTAAGCCTCTGCCTTTGGCTCAGGTCATGATCTCAAGGCCCTGGGATCGAGGCCCGCATGGAGCTCTCTGCTCAGCAGGGAGCCTGCTTTCTCCTCTCTCTCTGCCTGCCTCCCTGCCTACCTGTGATCTCTCTCTCTGTCAAATAAATAAATTTAAAAAAAAAAAAATTGGGGCGCCTGGGTGGCTCAGTTGGTTAAGCCACTGCCTTCAGCTCAGGTCATGATCCTGGAGTCCCGGGATCGAGTCCCACATCAGGCACCCAGCTCCGCAGGGAGTCTGCTTCTCCCTCTGACCTCCTCCCCTCTCATGCTCTCTCTCATTCACTCTCTCTCTCTCTCAAATAAATAAATAAAATCTTTAAAAAAATTAAAAATTAAAAATAGAGCTACCCTATGACCCAGGAATCGCACTACTGGGTATTTACCCCAAAGATACAGCTGTAGTGAAAAGAAGGGCCATATGAACCCCAATGTTCATCGCAGCAATGGCCACAATCGCCAAACTATGGAAAGAGCCAAGGTGCCCTTCAACAGATGAATGGATAAAGAAGATGTGGTCCATATATACAATGGAATACTATGCCTCCATCAGAAAGGATGAATATCCAACTTTTGTAGCAACATGGACCAGATTGGAGATTACGCTGAATGAAATAAGCCAAGTAGAGAAAGTCAAATATCATATGGTTTCACTTACTTGTGGAGCATAAAGAATAACATGGAGGACAGCAGGAGAAGGAAAGGAAATGTGAACTGGGGTAAATCAGGGAGGGGGATGAAACATGAGAGACTTTGGACACAGAAACAAACTGAGGGTCTTGGAGGGGCAAGGGTGGGGGATGGGAGAGCCTGGTGGTGGGTGTTGAGGGAACGTATTGCATGGGGCACTGGGTGTGGGGCATAAGCAATGAATCTTGGAACATTGAAAAAAAATAAAATATGGGAGCGCCTGGGTGGCTCAGTTGGTTAAGCAACTGCCTTTGGCTCAGGTCATGATCCCAGAGACCTGGGATCGAGCCCCACATCAGGTTCCCTGCTCGGCGGGAATCCTGCTTCTCCCTCTCTCACTCCTCCTGCTTGTGTTCCCTCTCTAGCTGTGTTTCTCTCTATCAAATAAATAAATAAAATCTTAAAAAAAAAATTAAAAAAAAAAAAATAAAAAAAAATAATAAAATAAAATAAAATAAAATAAATTACTATTTAAAAAATCTGCAGTTCAGAGTGGAAGAATTAGATCAGCTGCCAGAAAAAATTGCTTCATATGAATCTATTTTTTTTTTTTTTTTAAAGATTTTATTTATTTGACAGAGAGAAACACAGCCAGAGAGGGAACACAAGCAGGGGGAGTGAGAGAGGGAGAAGCATTCTTCCCGCGGAGCAGGGAGCCCGATGTGGGACTCGATCCCCGGTCTCCGGGATCATGACCTGAGCCAAAGGCAGTTGCCCAACCAACTGAGACACCCAGGCGCCCCAATATGAATCTAGTTTAAATAAATCTTCAGGTAATGTTGGCAACATTAACAGAACCCCCAAATAGGCAGTTTCAAGAGGGATTCTTTTATCAAAAGATAGAAAATTTAGAACAGATAAATACAGGTTTCATATTCCACCCCCAAAAAATAGGGGGGCTTTATTCCAGAGCTTTTAAATTTATTGTTCATGAACAAAGACCAGAGTTCAAGTTAAGAATTTAATTAGGCTTAGGACCATAATGGCATAGATAACAGAGCTTACACGTACCAAAATAATCCAAAGTTAGAAGAAATGGGGAAGAACTGTCATGGGAAGAAAAGGTAAGGAAAAACACAGAGCGTTTCTTTCCAACGTACCTAAAGGAGTGAAAGGGTTTGTTACTGCCTCTGAACAGTAAGGAGGCGATTTCTGGCTCCTCCAATAAATGTGTTATGTCTGTGCTTTAGGTTCTATTCCACAGTATGTTATGATAGCTGCTGAGAGATCTTTATGGCATAATTCTAAAATGCTAATACATACATCCCAAAAACGAAAACCAAGTGAATTTGGACTCTCTTCACTGGTTAGGATTCACTGCTGACTCTGTTGTGTTACGAAAAAATGATGTCTGACTCTGTTGTGTTACGAAAAAATGATGCAAAGCTGCAGGGAGAAGCTTCTCCTGTATATTAAAAAAAAATGGTTTAGTGATATATAGAATTGTTGAATCGCTATGTTGTACACTG
Organism: Spilogale gracilis; assembly: GCA_004023965.1. Classification (NCBI taxonomy): domain Eukaryota; kingdom Metazoa; phylum Chordata; class Mammalia; order Carnivora; family Mephitidae; genus Spilogale; species Spilogale gracilis. Next base: position 101,284 of record PITA01005411.1, read on the forward strand.
GAAACTAACACAACACCGTATGTTAACAGTATCACAGTTTCAAAAGAATTGTTACAGTGTTCAGAAGCGTTTTAAGGTGTCAATTAAAATGATCTTCAGGTATTCCTTGAGATTAGTTTATTAAACCAGTTAACACCACGACCTTCCTTGCTAGCCATTGCAGGTAAGTACACTTAGGGTAATACTGACAATAGATATTCAAAAGAAGTGTCCCAAACGACTAGGGTAAAATGATGGGTCAAGCCACACTCATGAAACCTCTTGATGTGAACAACAACAAAAAAAAAAAACAAAAGAAAAGAACTGCAACTTTAGGTCTCATTTTTTTCTTTCTTTCTTTCAAGATTTCTCATTTATTTGACAGAAACACAGCTAGATAGGGAACACAAGAAGGGGGAGTGAGAGAAGGAGAAGCAGGCTTCCCACTAAGCAGGGAGCCCGATGTGGGGCTCGATCCCGGGACTCCAGGATCATGACCTGAGACGAAGGCAGATGCTTAACGACTGAGCCACCCAGGCGCCCCTAGGTCTCCTTTTTCTTAAACACTGATCGGCCAAAAAGCAAAACTCTCCAGATCCAGGGCGGTGATGTTCCTTCCCCCTCCCGAACCCTCCTATCCAGCCCAGAGAGAAGAGAGTGAGCGACAATATCTAGAAAACTTCACCATAACCTTCAATGCGGAGGGAGACAGCAAGGAGCTGGCCAAGGGGAAGAGCTGTGGAAAGCTGTAAGCCAGAGGGCGGCTTCTGCCAGCACCACGGTGATTCCTAGACGGGCAAATGGTCTCCATCCGGGACTGTGGTGCTCAAGGTTGGAAGGACAGGAGAGAATGGGAATGTGCGCCCCGCGAGCCACTGACTCCATCTCCCAGAGGGCTTTCCTACAGTGCAAGGCAGGCATGGAAGGCTGACTGAAGAAGCCCGGGAAGCCTCTGGAAGGTCCCCTCTCCATCGCGAACAGGCAGACACAGGGTGAAAACATGAAAATGAAAGGAGCGTGAAGGCGGCCACTGGCGAGGGGCACATGAAATAGTTGGTCACAGGAATGAAGACCTCTGTGTGTAATACTTTCTTGTTTTTAAAGATTTTATTTATTTATTTGACAGAGAGAAACACAGCCAGAGAGGGAACACAAGCAGGGGGAGTGAGAGAGGGAGAAGCAGGCTTCCCGCCGAGCAGGGATACCAATGCAGGGCTCGATCCCGGGTCTCTGGGATCATGACCTGAGCCAAAGGCAGTCGCCCAACCAACTGAGCCACCCAGGCGCCCCTGTGTGTACATATTTTCATTTACTTTTTAAGAAATGGTAGTAGCTAAAATACCTAATGACTTTGAAAATGTTAACAGTGAAAATTCTCTTTTCCCCATCCCACCTGTTACCCCATGGCTTCCTGCTGGTGACCACTTTCATCATTTTCTTCAGTATCCTACCATTTCTTTAATATATTTTTTCCTTTCCTTTTCATAAAAAGTATCATTTATATATATGTATGTGTAAAAAACACACACACCTACTGCAAAACAGGAGACAGAGATACACTGCTTTTCCCCTGAAGACTAGAACCTCAGAGCTTTTCACAGTAGCAATAACTTCACTCTTCTGTACAACACCATCTTCCCCCACATGGTTGTGCTGATCTGCCCCCCGTTCTCGGATGTGGGAGCTGTTCCAGTTATTACAAACAACGCTGCAGAGAATGGCCCCATCGAGCAAATGATGTCCTTTCAGGGCATCAATTCTGTGGAAAAGCTCAACCCATCAGAATGGAGTTCCTGAGCTGAAGTTCTCAAGGAGGAGATCAACAGGTCTTAGACAAGGAAGGAAGGAGAGTCCCGAATGTACCCACCTTGTATCTAGCCAAAGAGGGTCCCAGCAGGATCCGCCAGATTAAATAGGAGTAAGGTGAAAAGACCAACAAACATGTGTTCTTGGCAAGCGGCCATACAGACTACAGGAAATGAAACTGAGTATTAAGACGAATAGCATGCAAAAGCCACAAATATTCCATTTTCACCAAGACTATGGCTCAGTCGGTTAAGCAGCCGGCTCTTGGTTTTGGTTCAGGTCAGAATTTCAGGGTTATGGGATCAAGCCCTGCCTCCGGCTCTGCACTCAGCGGGAAGTCTGCTTGAGATAGGCGCCCCCCCCCCCCCAGCTCTCTCCCTATCTCAAATAAACAACCTTCAACAACAACAACAACACACAAACAAAAGACTACGTGCTCTGGACTGTGACTGCCTGAGTGTAAATCCCAGAGCCCTGCGTGACTTAGTCCAAGTTACCTGGTATCTTTGTGCCTTAGTTTCATCACGTGCAAAGTGGTGATAATTCCAGTACTATCCTGGAGGTTTTCTATGATGATCAGAATGGCTGAGAGCCACTCCCATATACGCCAGTAGCCCTTATAGTTATTAGATACATAACAAGAAGCTAAGGAAAAATTTACACAAAGAGCACCGAGGCTCTAGGATGGGGCCACTGCAAGTGCAGGCCGGGGACAAGCAGCGCTATATGGTGCCAGCCTGGGACAAGACGCGGAGACTGGGCCAGGATATAAATCAACCACTTTTCAGTGTGCTTTTGGGTAAGTGTGCTTTTCAGTTCAGCTGACGTTTTTCTCAGAGCAAGACATTCTTTTCTTTTTTCTTTTCTTTTCTTCCCCTCCCTCCTTCCCTCCCTTCCTCTTTTGTAAGATTTCATTTTTAAATATTGTATTTATTTATTTGCAGAGAGAAACAGCTAGAGAGGGAACACAAGGAGGGGGAGTGAGACATTTTGGAGAAGCAGGCTTCCCACCGAGCAGGGAGCCTGACGCAGGGCTCGATTTTAGGACTCCGGGATCATGACCTGAGCCAAAGGCAGACGCTTAATGACTGAGCCACCCAGGCACCCCAAGATTTTATTTTTAAGTCATCTCCACACCCAACATGGGGTTTGAACTCACGATCCTGAGATCAAGAAACACACGGTCCTCCGACCAAGCTGGCCAGGTATCCTTGCAGGACATTTTCAATGAAGAAAGTCACATGGTTTACCTTCAGTAAGCGCTTCTTATATTATCATACACAATCACTCTGAGGAGTGCAGTCCTAGGACACCCTAAAGGGACTGTGTAACCAAAGCAACAAAAATATCAAAGCAGGGAGAACAGAATTACATGAAGAGAGATTGCAGATGAATTGAGGATCCGACACCATTAAGAAACAACAGAGAAGGCAATGAATGGAATAAACATGATCAAAATTGTATCAGCTGAATAGGCTTGAAAAAAATTAGAGAATGTGGAATGACAGTAAAGACTTTTGAAAAAATACATAGCTACAGAGATTTAAAAAAAAGCAGAATAAAAACCAATGCATCTGAAATAGAAAAGTCGATGAATGTAACACAAGATTCAAAGACAGACAGATTCACCGCCCCCCATCAAATGCTCAGCCTGACTGATCACAGCCAGACAGTATGTGCCTTTTTGGATGCCTCTTGCTATGTACCTATCAAAACGCATCAGATAGTCTTGCCAAAAATGTTTAGTCTGACTCCGATTATGTCTTTAGATACAATGACCAGTTTACAGAAATGAGGAGGACATGAGAAACATCCACCAAGAGGGGAAGGGAGAAACAAACCGCCTGATGTCCAGGTCGTTGAACCTCGTTTAGCAACACAAGCCAAGAGCTACTGATAAAAGCACTGACGTGGATGAATCCCAAACTCATTATGCTATACAAAAGCAGACCAAAAAAGAAAAGATAAAATATAGATTTTGATTCCATTTATATCCAAATCCAGAAAATGCAAATTCATCTGCAGAGACTGAGAACATTCCTTCAGATTTGTCAGGAGGGAGACTGATCACCCCTCTCCTGCAGAGCGTTTCCTCCTTGTCCACATGGCCTTTTTCTTTTCTTTTTTTTTAAGATTTATTGGTTTATTTGACACAGAGAGAGAGAGCGAGAGAGGGAACACAAGCAGGGGGAGTGGCAGAGGGAGAAGCAGGCTTCCCACCAAGCAAGGAGCCTGATGCGGGGCTTGATCCCAGGACTCCGAGATCATGACCTGAGCAGGAGGCAGTTGCTTAACCGACTGAGCCACCCAGGTGCGCCTAAATAAACAAAATCTTAAAGAAAAAATGGCTGTTTGCTTTGGAGAAAGAGTTAGCAGAGAGGAGCAGTTCAGCAACGCTGGAAAGATGAGGACTGCTGGGGGGATGGCCCATGTAGGCAAGGGGCAGATCCGGTGTGCAAAGGGAGGGGTCTGCCTTTGCAGGGGAGAAGAGAGACCATTTTCCCTAGTGAAAATGAAGGAGGGAAGGAGAAACAGGACAGGTATGAGTATGGGTACAGGTGTGTATGGCAGAGGACACCTGCATACGTTCCCTTCTGACTGCTTCAACAGTCTCAGTAAAATAGAAAGCCAAACCCCTTCCTAAGGACTGCCCCAAACCTCTGTCTCATTTTGGAACATAAACAGTACAGGATGGAACTGGTTAACGGGAACCAGCTGTGCCCCAAGGCTATCATTCTTTCTGGGCCCCAGGGTCAGTAAGACCCCCGGCAGAGGACGTTTCAGGCAGGAGGAGAGTTCTGGGCAGCAGTCAGTGGCTCCCTTCCCACAACAGCCCCTCTTCCTCAGAAACTGCCCAGGGTTTCCTCAGGGTGCTTACTCATCCCCGTCCCTGGCAAAATGCAAACACCACTGTGAATTGTTCTTTTGTACTTAGTTGACTTTTCTCATCTAGACTTTTGTGAGGCTTAATTTTCTGCTCTGGGGGCCGGCGGTTGCTTAAACACTGGTCCAGATGCTGCAGTGAAGCTATTTTTTAGACGGGATTACCAGTAAAGGGATATCCTGGGAGTCAAGCTGATCACCCCCTGGGATGTGGGTGGTCCTTCCCCATGAGGTGAAAACCTTCAGAGCGGTACAGGTGGTCCCCGACTTACAATGGTTTCACTGACAGTATTTTGAATTCCTGACAGTGAGAAAGTGATACGCATTCCGTAGAAACTACACTCAGAATTGAGTACCCCCCTTCAACGTGTGTTGCCCCAGAATGAGGAGTTCCTACGTGCGTTTGTAAACATTCTGACCACTTGGGAAGAGAGGCTCCCCAACAGCAGTAAGTGAAATAAGGACCAGTAATAATTTGATGATAAAGTGCACACACTTATACAATTCTCAGTCTGTCCACCTATTTGTCCCAGAAAAAGCTTACTGCATTTCAGATGAAGACATCAAGGGCTGGAACTCTTCACCCAGGAGAGCTGCCATCTCTCCCATTTGACAGCACCACCTTGTGGCGAATATACGTAACATCAATGGTTTCCTGTTCCATGAGTAAGCCTCGTCGTGGGTAATAGGTGAAGCAGGGTGGGAAACTTACTCTGCACCAAGACCTCTGGGTTTCAGGGATGTGAAGCCAGGCTAAGTCAACAGTCACCACGCTGGTGCTCCATCCAGGATGAGGGGCACTGCAGAAGCTCTCAGGAGGGACCCCTGCAAGCAGAAGACACCTGCATGAGTAAGGCCGAGGGAGGTGGACACTTCTGGGCAGGAGGAGCAGCAATCGCAAAACACAGAGGCACCCAGAGTGGGGTCCATTAGGATCAGTCTGCTCTAGGTGTTTCCACGGCTCACGTATGCGAGGGCGGGAAGGCGGAAGGTACCGGTGAGACCTAAGGATGGAGATAAGAGAGGATTAGCAAGTGAGGGGCCTGACATCCTGTTGAGGACTCTGTGTGTGGTATTTTTTTAAAGATTTTAATTATTTATTTGAGAGACAGAGAGAATGAGAAGAGGGGAGAGGGAAAAGGAAAAACAGGCTCCCCGATGAGCTGGGAGCCCAAAGAGAGGCTTGATCCCAGGAGACCAGAGTGGAAGGCAGACGCTTAACAGACTGAGCCGCTCAGGCACCCAAGGACTCTGAATGTGATCCCACGGGCAGACAGAGAACACCTGGCAGGCAGTGAGCAGGAGAGACACGGCCTAACTCGTTCAGGATGACTTCACATTGCTGCAGGGCAGGAGACTAGACTGCGATGTATAGCGCTTTGGGAGAACCACCTCTGAGAGTGGCAGTAACCCAGGGAGGACGCAGAACCCTGCTCAGGGAGTGGCAGGGGGAACACAAAAATATGCAGGGAGGCATGGGGGCTCCCTGAGAAAGAAGCGGTATGCCTCCCAAGCACCTGTGTAACCTGGTGGGTGGTGCCGCCATGTGCTGATGGGAGCAGGATGAGAGCGGGTGACCCATTCCTCTAGTCTGGGACACAGGGGGTTTGCCCCATGACCTAGAGGAGGAGCTGTCCAGAAGGCACCCCCACGTGTAGGTCCGTGTAGGTCCGGGGCTCCAGAGGTGAAATCCTGAGTGCCTGGGAATACGCAGAAGAGCAAAGAGCTGAAGACAGAGCTGATGCCAAAGGGGCGTCTGGACGAGGAGGGGCCAGGTGGGAGAGGGAGGAAGGGCAGCAGGGAAATCAGACCCAGAGTGGGACTGGAAGCTGAAGGAGAGGGCTTCCCGCAGGGCTCAGCGCCCACAACACTTAGCACCTCCAGGCCCCTGAGAGCAATTACAGAGGAACAGTGTGCACTCGAGTCTACGGGAGGTGGAGGCATGGGGAAGGGGAAAGTCTAGCTAAGCAGGAGCAAAGAGGCCAGCAGCTACAAAAGAATGTAGGGTCAGGAGGAGATGTCGTTAGAAGACTAACTGGCAATGCTCAGAAATGGAGGGAATTTGCTAGTAGAGAGAGGATGACAAATACGGGTGTGAACTTCTCAGAGCTGAGCTGTGAGGCTCCTGGTTGCTGGGCAGTTCCATCTCTCCTACCCTCCCCCTGACCGCCTGACTCCTAAATGTGCTGGGTCCCAGGACAACGCCTATGATGATGTTGGGACCTATGGGACAAAAGGGGAGAAAGCAAGCGCCCTGTTTCTAGGAGGGATGGCTGTGTTATACTGGGAAATAGCATCCTGCTGCCGCTAGCACTTTCTGGAAGCGTGAGTATGCAAAGATGGGAGAGAGTCTGGAGATGAAGCTGCCCATGAGGTGTTCCGCGGCGGCAAGAGTCTGCAGATGGGCTCATCCGAAATCCACTCCGACTTCCTGTCTGCAGATCTCCCTGTACCTGCTGTACCACAAGTACTAAAAGGTGAATTTCCTAGGCTCCCTTGAAGGGAAGAGCCCAGGTATAACTTCAGTTCTGCCAATCAGAGGCACTCACATGTCTGAGTTAACTGCAGAAAGAAGGAGGCAGAGCCCGAGGCAGCTGCACTCTCTGTTAGGGATCCGGAGCCAGCAGCCTGCGGATATGGCAGAAGCATTGGTAGCAGAAGCCCAGCTCTGCCAAACCACATCTGTACCACATCTGTTAAGTGATGCTCTGAGGTCTTCCTAGAAACCCAACCTGGAGTCTAACTCAACTCCCTCCGCAATACTCTAAGTCCCATAATAGCCTCCAATGCATACCTGTGTGCTTCAACTAGCCGCAGCAGATTCTGTTCTGCGCAACCTAACGGTGACAGAGAGAGCATCCAAATCCAGGACAAGGCAGACGGCAGAGGGCAGCAGCCAAACACGGCCTGCCACCTGGTTGTACAAACACAGTTCTACTGGGAGAAGGCCATGTACATTCACTGATGTACTGTCTATGGCTGGGTTTCTTGTTTTTAAGATTTATTTATTTGTCAGAGAGAGAGCACAAACACAGGCAGGGAGAGTGGCAGGCAGAGGGAGAAGCAGGCTCCCCGCTGAGCAAGGAGCCTGACGCAGGACTCAATCCCAAGACCCTGGGACCACGACCTGAGCCAAAGGCAGACGCTTAACTGACTGAGCCACCCAGGCATCCTTCTATGGCTGTTTTTGTAAATAAAGATTTATTGGAAGAAAGCAATGCATATTCACTGATGGGCTGTCTATGGCTAATTTCACACAGAGAGGCAGAGTCGAGTAGTTCCAACAGAAACCATATGGCCCATAAGAGCCCACGATATTTACTATCTGGCTCTTTCCAGGAAAAGTTTGCTAAACTGCAGCAATTCGCTGGACTACATACCACCTGGGACTGCTGAGCTCCGTGGGGCTGCCAAGATGCCATAAAACAGACCTATGGCAGCCGGAGGAGGAACACATGGACTTTTGCCTTCTTTACCTCAGTAATCTTTTTAAATCCCACTTGGGCATTCAGTATCTTTAGGAATACAAGAAGTAGAATTGGAAGCCACTCAATCTTATACTGAAATAACATTACTGACGATCGGCCATCATGTATTTCTTTTCTTCTTTTAGGGATGGTGCAGAATCCATAAAGATGGCAAAAGCCAATATCAATAAAAGGATTAACTTTCACATATTCCCCACTGATATTTATTTACCATCAAAGTGAACCAGTGCCTGCATTTTTCATTTTAAGTGTACCAGTCTTGTATGAAAAAGGTCAGTGTTTCGGAAGCCTCGTCCCCTATACCGTGGTGTCATAGCACTGATCACAACTATAGTTAAGAAAGTGTACGTGTATGTGCTTAGTTTCTCATTTTCCCCCCTAGAATGTAAACTCTACCAGAACGACTCCCATCTGGTTCTCCACTGTAACTCCAGGGTCTAGAGCTTTCAAGAATACCCTCTGAAGGAATAGAGACGGCACTCCAAATAGAAGACTAACTAACACAGCCTTCTAGGTTTAGAGGGGACAGCTAAACACAGAGCTCTTTACCAATATCATCATCACTGTCACGTAGATTACTGACTCAATCAGAAGAACTAGCCAATCCAAACATATCTTGTGGGATTTTTTTAAATGAGCCATTATGTTGCATTTTTTTTTAAATGTAAGTATATCACAAATCAGGGCTCAACCGATACCAGAAGACTGAAATTATTCCCTGCATATTCTCTGACCACAATGCCATGAAACTGGAACTCAATCACCATAAAAAGTTCAGGAGAAAATCAAACACTTGGAAGCTAAAGACGAGCCTACTCAGGAATATGTGAATCAACCAAGACATCAAAGAAGAACTGAAACACTTCATGGACCAATGAGAATGAAGATACATTGATCCAAAACCTATGGGATACAGCAAAGGCCGTCCTAAGGGGGAAATTCATAGCCATCCAAGCCTCACTCAAAAAAATTGAAAAATCCCGAATACACCAACTCTCTTTACACCTTAAAGAACTGGAAAATCAACAAAAAATTAAACCAACCCCCACACAAGGTGGGAAATAATAAGGATTAGAGCAGAGATGAATGAATCAGAAAATGGAGATACAGTAGAACGCATCAACGAAACTAGAAGCTGGTTCTTTGAAAGAATCAATAAGATCAATAAACCATTGGCCAAACTAACCCAAAAGAAAAGGGAGAAGACCCAAATTAACAAAATCATGAATGAAAGGGGAGAGATCACGACTAACACCAAGGAAATAGAAACAATCATCAAAAATTGCTATCAACAATTATATGCCAATATGTTTAACAACCTAGAAGAGATGGATACATTCCTAGAAATCTATAAACTACCAAGACTGAAACAGGAAGACATTGACAATCTGAATAGACCTATATCTAGTAATGAGATTGAAGCAGTGATCAAAAACCTCCCCAAAAACAAGAGTCCAGGCCCAGACGGATTCCCTGGGGAATTCTACCAAACATTCAAAGAAGAAATAGCACCTATTCTCCTGAAGCTCTTTCAAAAAATAGAAACAGAAGGAAAACTTCCAGACTCTTTCTATGAAGCCAGCATCACTCTAATCCCCAAACCAGACAAAGACCCCATCAAAAAGGAGAACTTCAGACCAATATCGCTGATGAATACAGATGCCAAGATTCTCAACAAGATCCTTGCTAACAGGATCCAACAATACAT
>PITA01005412.1:0-17663 GCA_004023965.1 Spilogale gracilis
GAGTAAAAGGTGGCGGCAGCTTGGCCCAAAGGGCAAGGTTCCACCGAGACTTGAACTCGGATCGCTGGATTCAGAGTCCAGAGTGCTCACCATTACACCATGGAACCGCCGGGAGCAAGGCGCGCCGACTCTCCGTGGTGTGCGCACACAGCCTTTCCTCCCGCCTGCGATGCCGGGACGCGCCTCCCGCCGGTTCTTCTCGCCCCAGGGTTTGGAGCTCGGCTCGGCTCCTCGACCGGCGAGGAGTCGCCGGGGCCCACGTTCTCCCTGCGGCTCTCGGGGCTCGCGTGTCGGGGAACGAGATCAAGTCCGTTTGCGGATTAGCGACAGGGACGGGCTTTTTGCGGCTCCCCCGGTGCACCTGCTCTGCCTGGATGACTAGTTTCCTAACCTGCGGTAAAATTCCCGCCAGAAAAACAAAAACAAAAACGAAACAAAACAAAGAAACAAAGCAAGCGTTCCTTTCCTTCTCTTTGCACTTGTCCTCTTCCCACTGCCCTGGGAACCGGACCTGGGACTTGCTGGGATTGCAACCCTTCCCATTCCATTCCTGATTGTATTTCCTTCCGGCCTTTCTTGCTGTCTTCCTCACCACCCATTTTCTCTAGCTGCGTGGTCCTTCAGTCGACTCAGGACCATCCCGGGGCTGGGGCGACTCCAAAGTAAAGAACCCGGCTCGGCGCAGTCAAGCCAGCTCAAGGCTGGCTGGTCACACGCCGCCAACTTGAACCTGGAGCACCGCTCTCTGCTAAGCGTGTGGGGGAACGCGATGCGTTCTCGTGTCGCCCCCGCGTGGCCACGCCGGGTACAGCGCAAAGAGCTCCACGCAGGACCGGAAGCTGCCGGGACCACAGATGCCAGAAAATTAACCCAACGCTGCGCGGTGCGCAGGACCTTGAAATTAAAAGTCCGACAAACCACCGACTAAAATAGATGCATGGAAAAGAAAAAAGGTATGCTCCTGTCTTCTGACTACAAGCCGGGGTTGGAAAAGCAACTGAGATAGTGTTTTGGGATTCAGACTGGATAGTCCTCCAAATGTGAACCTGGGGATCATTACCAGGCAGAAGACTGAAGCATAAAACCCTCAGCCTTCTGCAGCCAACTCTCTACTTTTTAAGTTTCCAGTGACCCAGAGACCAAAGGTCTGCCATCATGTTTGCACAACCCGGCATCCGAGCACCGAGCACCGGGACATTCCTAACTCTTGAGCGGAGAGGCGGGCGGGGCGGGAAGGGCTTGTGGGAAAGGTGGGAAAAGGTTTCCCTTCATTCCCTTAGACTGAATGAAGTAAGCCAGTCAGATTCAGTGAGCAATTATCAATGAGCTAGAGCTGTGGTTTATATCCTGTTAACAGTGGTTAGTTACGCTTATGGAAATTAGTGTGGAGAAGAGGCATTTCCCCCTTATGCATTCTTTTATCATGTTAAAGAAAATATATCAATGTGTTCCTTAGGTTTAAAAAAAGAGGATGAAAATAAGAAAAAATGAGGGGAGGATAGTTCAGATGCCAGTGCGGAGGCAATTTAATTGGAGAGAGGGGGAAAGGAGAGCTTCCTTGGGGAGAGAACTCTGAGTGGGCACCAGAGTTCTTGAGAAGATCCAAGGGGATAAAACGAGCTTCATTCCAGCCCGCTGGGACAGAGGAAGGAAGTTGGCTCTTGGACCTCAGGTGGGTTATTTGGGGTCTATCCCCAGCCTCTTACCGCCTCGGGTCACCTGGGTGGTTCATTTGGTTGAGTGTCTGACTCTTGGTTTTGGCTGAGGTCATGATCTCATGGGTCATGAACTCAAGGGTCCTGGGGGAGTCCAGAGTCAGGCTCTGCTTTTAGGCGGGGAGCCTGCTTGAGGATTCTCTTCCTCTGCTCTTCCCTCTTCTCTCTCGCTCTCTCTCAGATAAATATATAAATCTTGAAAACAAAAAACAAAAAAAAACGAATACTACATACAGTCTGTTACTGAGGTTCTTGATGTTTCTTTCAGAAATCTCAATTTCTAGTTTGTAGAAGGGCGTTGTGTTAGGGAAAAGCAGAATTACTGTGACTGGCTCTGGCTAATTCTCCATTATAACCGACAACCTCAGCATGGGCAAGAAATACACACACAACAGGGGCACCTGTGCGACTCAGGCAGTTAAGTATCTGACTCCATCTCAGCTCAGGTTATAATCTCAGAGTTGAGAAATCTGCTCTCTTGGGCCTCTCTGCTCAGCCGGGAGTCGGCTCCACATTCTGACATTCTCTTCCCTTCCCCTACTGTGCATGTGCTCTTTCCAGCTCTCAAAATAAAGAAATAATATTTAAAGAAGAAGAAGAAGAAGAAGAAGAAGAAGAAGAGGAGGAGGAGGAGGAGGAGGAGGAGGAGGAGGAGGAGGAGAAGGAGGAAGAGGAAGAGGAAGAGGAAGAGGGAGGAGAAGGAGAAGGAGAAGGAGAAGGGAAAAAAGGAATAGGGGCGCCTGGATGACTCAGTCCATTAAGCATCTGCCTTCAGCTCAGGTCATGATCCTAGGGTCCTGGGATCGAGGTCTTTGTTGGTCTCCCTGCTCAGTGGGGCGTCAGTTTGTTTTGGCTATTTCTCATTATTTTTGAACACTTCCAGTTGGTAGGAAAGTACTCAAAAACAGTTTTATCAAAATGTGGCAATTGTCCTAACCTTTGGATATTATAGCAGCATAGAGGAGGGGTATGTAGTTCAGGACAAGGACATAACTTGCTAATGAAAGGGTGAAACAGAATTTTCAGGGACAATCCCCTTTTTACCAGAGCTAACCACAGGAGACTGTCCCACAGAATGGATGGTATAATACAGGGTCTTCTATAAAGAAGGTTCTTTGATGCATCCTTGGAGAGTGTCAAGAATCCCTTAGAGGATTCTTGGAATGAAAATGCAAGTAGCGGGTGCCTGGGTGGCTCAGTGGGTTAAAGCCTCTGCCTTAGGCTCAGGTCATGATCTCAGGGTCCTGGGATTGAGCCCCGCATTGGGCTCTGCTCAGCAGGGAGCCTGCTTCCTCCTCTCTCTCTGCCTGCCTCTCTGCCTACTTGTGATCTCTCTCTGTCAAATAAATAAAAATCTTTTTAAAAAATAAAAAAATTTAAGAAAAGAAAATGCAGGTAGCTAAAAGTCATCCAAATTAGAAAGGAAGAATTAAAATTATCTCTATTCACAGATGTCATGATCTTATATGAAGAAAATGCTAAAGATTTCCAGAAAAAAATCTGGTAGGCAGGATACAAAATCAATACACAAAAATTATTTGTGTTTCTATACCCTAACAATGAACAATTGAATAAGGAAATGAAGAAAGTGATTCCATTTGCCTCAGAAAGAATAAAATACTTGGGAATTAACCTAGGAAGTGAAAGACTTGTACAGTGAAAACCACAAAACACTGTTGAAAGAAATTAAGGAAGACATAAATAAGTAGAAAGACAACTTGTGTCCATGGATTGGAAGACTTACTATTGCTAAGATGTCCATATTATTCAAAATGATCTACAGATCCAACACAATCCCTATCAAAATCCCAAGAACATTTTTTGCAAAAATAGAAAAACCCATCCTTAAATTCATATGGAATCTCAGAATAGCCAAAGCAATTTGATAAAGAACAAAGCTGGAAGATTCCTCATGTTTTCTACTTTCAAAACTTACTCCAAAGCTACAGTAATCAAACACAGTGTAGTACTGACATAAAGACAAGACTAGTGGAATAGAATAGAGAGCCCAGAAATAAGCCCTCACATATATCATCAAATGATTTTCGATAAGGGTGCCAAGACCATTCAGTGGGTGAAAGGACAATCTTTTCCTAGAACAAATGGCTCTAGGGAAAAAATAAATATTCACTTGCAATAGAATGAAGTTGGACCCTTATTTAACACCATATACAAAAGGTAACTCAAAATGGGTCAGAGACCTAAGTGTGAGATGTGAAACTTTAAAACTCCTAGAACAAAACATGGCAGGGGAAAGCTTTGTGGGATATGACACCATGGGCACAAGCAACAAGGGAATAAATAGGTCAATTAGACTTCAACAAAATGAAAAACTTTGTGAGTCAAAGGACTGTGTCATCAGAGTAAAAAGTAACCCACAGAAAATATTCAGAAAACATCGAGAACTAAAACTCTATAACAAATAACAAACAACCCAATTAAAAAATGGACAAAGGAATTGTATGGGCATTTTTCCAAAGAGGTTATGGCCAATAAGCACATGAAAAGATGCTTAACATCACAAATCTTTAGGGAAATTCAAATCCAAATTACAATGAGACACCGCTTCACACTCCTTAGGCTGGCTATTATAAAAAATGTAAAACTTCCAAAACAAAAAACAAAACAGAAAATTCCCAGAAAATGACAAGTATTGATGAAGATGTGGAAAAATTGGAACCTTTGTGTGCTGTTGTTAGAAATCTAAAACAGTGTATTCACTATGAAAAATAGTATGGAATTTCCTCAAAAATTAAAAACAATTAGAGTTTAGTCCTGCAATTCCATTTCTGGGTGTGTTTTGGAATCCAAGCCGCCATCTTGTTTACTCAGAAAAACAGCTCCAGGTATTATGGACAAATGGCCCCTGGAAAACAAAGGCGAGCCAGGTTAGGGGAGACGCCCAACCAGTTAACCCCTTAATCTCCCATCGGGGAGGTACTTAGATGCAAAATAAGAATGGTCCCGCCCATTGCCTGTGCTTGGGGTCTGATGGGAACGCCCAGGTGCCCCCACCTCCGGGGTCCAGGGCCCGTGCAAGTGCAAATTAACTCAGGCAGCAACGTGAGTGGGTCAGCTCTGGTGGGGATGTGACCCTAGTCAGCTTGTGATTTGGGGGGATGCCTATAAAAGCTGGCCTGAGAAGTCAGGCGTCGTCCTTTTCTCTCCGGAGAGAAGAAACCCTGGCCTCGGGGCCAGTAAGATTCTGATGCTTGGTGCGAAATAAAGCTCTGCTTCGCTTTTGTATCAGCTTGGGTCCTTTGACCAACAGACCCTATTACTGGGTACATAGCCAAAGAATTAAAAACAGGAACACAAACAGATCTGTACGTCAGTGTTTAGAGCAGCAATATTCACAAAAGCCAGAAGATGCAAGAACCTCAGTGCCCGTTGATGGATGAGTAGATAAACAAAATATGATAAATACATACAATGGAAGATTATTCACCTTTAAAAAGTACATGCTACGTAAGATTCTATTTATACAAAGTTCAAATGCAGGAAAAAGTAATTTATGATGCCAAAAATTAGGATAATGATTAGCACTGAAGAGGGGATAATGTCCGGAAGGTGACACCAGAAGGTCTTCTGAAGTGTTATTAATGTTCTACTTGTGGGTGTGGTTAGTGTAGTCCCTTTCTGCTTTATTGACATTGAGACATAATCGACATATAATTAACTGCATAAATTTAAAGCACATACTTGATGTATTTGTCTATGAAGCATCACCACAATCAAGATAATGAACATAGCTATCTTCCCCCCAAATTTCCTCTTGCTCTTTTGTAACCTGTCTCTTTATCCTGCCTCTACCATTCACACCTTCTTCCCCACATAATCACTGATCTGATTTCTGGATCATACAGTATATGCGCTTTTTCTGTTTGGCTTCTTTTGCTCAGCATAATGCTCTTGAGATTTAAGCATGTTATTTTGTTGTTGTGGTTAATTTTATGTGTCAACTTGATTGGGCTAAGGGATGCCCCAGTAGCTGGTAAAACATTATTTTTGTGTGTGTCTGTGAGGGTCTTTATGAAAGAGCATAACATTTGATCGGTAGACTGAGTAAAGACGTTCACCCTCACTAGTGAGGGTGGGCATCATCCAATCTTCTGAAGGCCCAAATGGAACAAAAAGACAAAAGAAGTAGAACTCACTGTTTTCTTGGGCTAGGACATCCATCTTTTCCTGTCCTTAGGCATTGGAGCTCCTGGTTCTTGGATATTTGGACTTGAACTGAATTATGTCACTGGCTTTCCGGGTCTCCAACATGCAGAGGGGAGATTGTAGCACATCTTGGCCTCCACAACCACAGGAGCCGATTCACTTTATGTATGTGTTTGTGCACACACACACACACACACACACACACACATTTACATTTCCTATTGGCTCTTTCCGGAGAATCCTAATTAACACCTGTGTCAGAAGTTGTTTCTTCTTATTGCTGAGTAGTATTTCATTGTATGGATATGCCACAATTTTTTAATTCATTTACTTGTTGAGGGACATTTGATTTTTTTCCTCTTTGTAGCTGTTACCAAAAAAGTTGCTGTGTATAAGTTTTTGTGTGAATATATGCTTTCATTTTTCTTGAGTAAATAGGAGTGAAATAGCTGGCTTATATAATAGTGAAATTTTAAAGAAATAACCAAACTGTTTTCCAAAGTACCTGTATGTATTACATCTCCACTAGCAGTATGTAAGAGTTCTAGTTGTTCCACATCCTCATCAGCACTTGATATGGTCAGGTTTTTAAAATTTCAGCCTTTCTAGTGGGCACTTACTTCAACATATGACATAATGGTATCTCATTATGGTTTTAATTTCCATTTTCTTAATGACTAGTGGTATTTAGCATCCCTCCACATGCTTATTTTCAATTAGCATACTTTCTTTGGTGAGGCATTTGTTCAAATATTTTGCCCTTTTTTTGGTGTTACTTATATTCTTTTTTTTTTTTT
The DNA here is from genome assembly GCA_004023965.1 of Spilogale gracilis. Classification (NCBI taxonomy): domain Eukaryota; kingdom Metazoa; phylum Chordata; class Mammalia; order Carnivora; family Mephitidae; genus Spilogale; species Spilogale gracilis. The sequence goes on from PITA01005412.1 coordinate 6,680, forward strand.
TAAGATTTATTTATTTATTTTGTGAGTGAGCAGGGGAAGGGGCAGAGGGAAAGAGAATCTCTAGCATACTCTATACTGAGCACAGAGCCAGACTTGGGGCTTGATCCCAGGACCCTGAGATCATGACTTGAACCAAAATGAAGAGTTGAATGCTCAACTGACTGAGCTACCCAGCCCTCCATCTATACTCATTATTTAGTTGCAAGAGCTCTTTTTATAAGAAGTCTTTATATATACAAGAACTTTGTCAAATATATATTTGGCAAATATTTTTCCCAGTCTATGACTTGTTCTTTATTTTCATAAAAATATCCTCCTACGAGGAAAAGTTTTTAATTTTCTGAAGTCTAATTTGTTGATTTTTACTTTTTTGTTTGTGTTTTTATGTTGTATTTTAGAAATCTTTACCAAATGCAAAGTCATTAAGATTTTCTATGTATTTTTTTAGAAATTTTATACTTCTAGAGGTACCTGGGTGGCTCAGTTGTTAAGTGTCTGCCTTTGGCTCAGGTCATGATCCCAGAGTCCTGGGATTGAACCCTGCATTGGGCTCCCTGCTCCACGGGAAGCCTGCTTCTCCCTCTCTCACTCCCCCTGCCTGTGTTCCCTCTCTAGCTGTGTTTCTCTCTGTCAAATAAATAAATAAAGGTTTTTTTAAAAAAAAAAGAAAGAAATTTTATACTTGGCATAATTAAGTCCATGCAAGCTCTCAAGTTAATTTTTATAATGTTGTAATGTTTTTTTTGGGGGGGGGTGTTTTCTTTCATTTTGTGTTCCATATGGTTGCTTGTTTCAGTACCATTTGTTGAATAGATCATCCTTTACCTTGGCACTTTTGTTGAAAATCAACTTATGTGGGGATCCATTTCTGAATTCTTTATTATGTTCTATTGATCTGGTCATCTTTTTTTAGACCAATACCACACTGTTTTGATCACTGTAGTTTTATAAGTCTTGAAATCAGATAGTATTAATCCTCCAACTTTGTTCTTTTCTAAAGTTGATTCAGCCAGTCTAGGTCCTTTGCACTTTCATATAAATTTTAGAATGTTTGTCAGTTTCTTCAAAAACCTGCTGTTTTTTTTTAATTATTAGAAGCCCATGTTAAATATAAAGGCACATATAGATTAAAAGTGTAAGAATTATCAAGGAGATGCAAATCAAAACCACAGTGAAATATCACCTGATACCTCTCAGAATGGCTAAAATCAAAAAGACAAGTGTTGACAAGGATGTGGAGAAAAAGGAACTCTCAGGCACTGTTGGGGGGGGGTGTAAATTGGTACAGCCACTGTGCCACTGTGGAATACAGTATGGAGATTTCCTAAAAGATTAAAAATAGAAATACCATATGATCCAATAATCAATGCCATCACTAGATGTTTACCCAAATAAAATGAGAACACTAATTCAAAAAGACATATGCATCCCTATGTTTGTTGCAGAATCATTCACAACAGCCAAGATATAGGTATAGTGTGGATGAATAAATAGATAAAGAAGCTGTGGGGTGTGTATGTGTGTTTGTGTATGTGTGTGTTTTGTAATAAAATATTACACACTCATAAAAAGGGATGAGATCTTTCCATTTGTGACAGCTTAATACCCTAGAGGGTATTATGCTAAGTGAAATAAATCAAACAGATGCCATATGATTTTGCTCTTATGTAGAATCTAAGAAATGAAATAAGGGAATAAATAAACAAAAAGCAAAATCAGACCTATAAATGCAGAGAACAAACTGATGGTTGCCAGAGGAAAGGGGGTGAGGAGGAGGGACAATTTGGGTGAAGGGGAGTGAGAGATACAGGCTTCCAGTTATGGAATGAATAAGTCACAGGAACCAAAGATACAGCATAGAGAATATAGTCAATGATCTTGTAATAGTGTTGCAGGGTGATGGACTTGTGCAGAGTACAGCATCAGGCATGGAGGTGTTGAATTACGGTGTTGTACACCTGAATCTAATGTGACATTGTGTGTCAACTATACACCCCCCAGATGAAAAAAGTGTAAGGATAGAAAAACTAACATTAATAAAAAGAAAGCTGGAGTGCCTATATTAGTATCTGACAAAGTAGATTTCAGACCAAAAAATATTACTAGGATTAAAGAGAGACATTCATTAAAACTGATAATGGGGTCAGTTCTTAAGAGCCCATAAAAATTCTAAATGTGTAGGCATTGAATTATAGAGCTTCAAATTACGCAAAATAAAACTGATAAAACTACAAGAAAAGATAGACACATCTACAGTTAACGTCAGAGATTTCAGGAGCCCTCTCTCAGTAACTGGAAGAACAAGCAGACAGAATATCAGTAGGTTATAGAAGACTTGAACAGTCCTATCAACCAAGATTCCTAGTTGACATTTACAGAATATTCTGTCCAAAAGAGCAAAGGACATATTCCTCCAAAGTACACATGGGACAGTGACCAAGTTAGATCATATTTTGGGCCATAAAACAAGAGTCATTAAATTTAAAAGGATTAAAATCATTCAAAATATGTTTTAGGAAAATAAATAAAATATTTTGTTGCTATAATGAAATTAAATTAGAAGTCAATGATAGAAGAAATGACATATACAAAATTCTCAAATATTTAGAAACTAAATATAACACTTCTAAATATTTCACAGATCAAAGACAAAGTTGAAGGAAAAGTAGAACTTTTTTGAACTGAATGAAAATGAAAACATAAAATACAAAACTTTGTGAAATGCAGTATTATTTTCACTGGGGATGAGATTCTGAGATGGTAGTTCATTGAACACTTTAAAAGTGTTATGCCACTCCTGGTCTTCAGGGTTTTGATGAGAAGTCTTTTGTCATTCAGATTGTTTCTTCTCTAGGGAGGTGTCATTTCTTTCACTGGTTTCCAATGGGTTTTTTTTTTTTCCTTTAGTTTCAAAAGTTTGGTTATGATGAGTTTTGTGTATTTCTGTGGGTTTATCCTCTTTAGGGTTTGATCACCTTCTGGGGGCGGCAGATTTATGTCTTTTGTCAAATTTGGGAAGTTTTCAGCCATTATTCCTCTGAGTACTTTTTTTTTTTTTAAGATTTTATTTATTTATTTGACAGAGAGAAACATAGCTAGAGAGGGAACACAAGCAGGGGGAGTGAGAGAGTGAGAAGCAGGCCTCCCGCTGAGCAGGAAGTGTGATGTGGGACTCGATTCCAGGTCTCCAGGATTATGACCTGAGCTGAAAGCAGTCGCTCAACCAACTGAGCCACCCAGGCGCCCCTCCTCTGAGTACTTTTTAAGCCCCACACTCTTCTCTCCTGAGACTATGATGACAGGCATGGTAGGTTTTTTATTTATGAACCCACAGTTCTCTGAGGCTCTGCTAATTTCTTTTTAGTTTATTTTCTCTCTGTTGTTCATCCTAAATCCTACTGTTCTATCTTCCTTTTTTTTTTTTTAAGATTTTATTTATTTGACAGAGAGAAACACAGCTAGAGAGGGAACACAAGCAGGGGGAGTGAGAGAGGGAGAAGCAGGCCTCCCGCAGAGCAGGGAGCCTGTCGTGGGGCCCGATCCCGGGTCTCTGGGATCATGACCTGAGCCGAAGGCAGTCGCTTAACCAACTGAGCCACCCGGGCGCCCCCTATCTTCCATTTTGTTGATTCTTCCTCTCTTTCCTCCATTCTGCTGTTAAGTCAATTTATTTTAATTATTATATTTCTCAGTTCTAAAATTTCCATTTGTTTACATCACTTATTCTTTACAGAGATTTTCTATTTCTTTGATGAGACTTCATTTGTTTTGAGTGTGTTAATAGTTGTTCATTGAGGCATGTTTATGACTTGCTTTGAAGTCGTTATGAGACAATTCTAACATCTATGTCAATTTATTGTTCTCATGTACTGGTTGTTTTTTCTCATTCCAGTCAAACTCTACCTGGTCTTAGTGTAATAGGTAACTTTTGCTTGAAACCTGGACAGTTTTGGCATTATGTCATGAGACTCTGGATCTTACTTAAACCTGCTTTCACTAGCTTCACCTGATGGTATTGGTGGTGGGATAGAAGCCCAGGTTCCCCGCTCAGCCTTACTGACAGCCAGGAGAAGGCTCCATGTTATTTCAGTAGGGATGGGAATTCTAGCTCTCCAGTATGTCCCCCTGATACCTAAACCCCTAGTCTGGGAGGGAGAAGAGGGCATCTTTACTGGTCTCTGCATGGCCTCTGTGTCTTGCTAGGCTGCCCCTTTGCTGGTCCACGGACTAGAGAGATCAGGGAAGTCCCCACTGTCTCATTCCTTGCATCCTGAGGTCCCTAGTCAGCCTGCCTTTTTCTACCTTTCAGTGTCTTCTTATGTTTGTTTTATACATAATGTCCAGGGTTTTAGTTGTACTTGGAGGAATAGGAAATAGTATGTCTTACTGTCTTCTCAGGCAGAAGTCACTCTTTCAGCTTTTTACTGTGAGAAAAAGTCCTTCTTTCACCTTCATTTTTTGAAACATACTTTCACTGGGTAAATAGTTCAAGGTGACAGTTTTTTTCTTTTAGTATTTTGAAGATGTTCTTCCACTGTGTCAATTCTGAGCCAATTTCAATTGATTATTTTTTTACCTATTTATTTTTATTATGTTAAGTTAGCCACCATACAGTACATCATTAGTTTCTGATGTAGTATTCAATGATTCAGTAGTTGCATATAACATCCGGTGCTCATCACAAGATGTGTCCTCCAATTTTTTTTTTAAAGATTTTATTTATTTATTTGACAGAGAGAAACACAGCCAGAGAGGGAACACAGGCAGGAGGAGTGAGAGAGGGAGAAGCAGGCTTCCCGCTGAGCAGGAAGCCCAATGCAGGACTCGATCCCAGGTCTCTGGGATCATGACCTGAGCCAAAGGCAGTCGCTTAACTTGAGCCACCCAGGCACCCTGTGTCCTCCAATTTTTTTTAAAGATTTGATTAATTAATTAATTATACAGAGAGAGAGCACAAGTAAGCAGAGCTGTAGCCAGAGGGAGAGGGAAAAGCAGGCTCCCCTGCTGAGCAGAAAGCCTGATGTGGGGCTCCATCCTAGATACTGGGATCATGACCTGAGCTGAGGGCAGACACTTAACTCACTGAGCCACACAGGTACCCCAAGATGTGCCCTTTTTAATACCCATCACCTGGTTACCATTATCCCCCAACCACCCTCCCCTCTGAAACCAGGATTTTTTTTCTCATTATGGTTCTATCGACCTATTTCTGTGAATAGCTTATATACATATATATTTTTAAAAGATTTTATTTATTTATTTGACAGAGAGAAACACAGCTAGAGAGGGAACACAAGCAGAGGGACTAGGAGAGGGAGAAGCAGGCCTCCCACTGAGCAGGAAGCGTGATGTGGGGCTCAATCCTGGGTCTCCAGGATCATGACCTGAGCCGAAAGCAGTCACCCAACCAACTGAGCCACCCAGGCGCCCCTAGCTTATATTTTTTTAATTAGATGCAAGACATTGTAAGTTTTGTCTTGATTGGTACAGGATATTTTTGAGTTTTTTAGTAAATGTTCTTTATCTTTGTTTTGGGATGCAGTTAAATTACTTGGAAACAGTTTGATCTAATAGCTCTTGTGTTTAAGATGTTAGGTGAGATGATAGCAGTGTCATATTAATTTCCTGTCATTGCTGTGAGAAATTACAACAAACTTAGTGTGTTAAAACAACACAAATTGGGGTGCCTGGGTAGCCTAGTTGGTTAAGCAACTCCCTTTGGCTCAGGTCATGATCTTCAAATCTCAGAATTGAGTCCTAGCTCCCTGCTCAGCAGGGAGTCTGCATCTTCCTTCCCCCTCCCATGTTCTCCCTCTCTCTCGTTCTGTCTCTCTCAAATAAATAAAATCCTAAAAAAAAAAAAACAAAACCCACAAATTTATTAGTTTATAGTTCTGTAGTTCATAAGTCCAAAATGTGCCTCACTGGGCTAAAATAAAGATGTCTATATTTTCTTTTTTCTTTTTTTTTTCTTTGAGTCTCCATGGGAGAATCCGTTTCCTTATCTTTTCTAGCTCTTAGAGGCTACCCACATTCCTTGGCTTATGGTCTTCTTTTTCCATCTTCAAAACCAACAAGAACAGGTCAAGTCCTTTTCACATTGTGTCACTCTGACTTCTCTCTTGCAGAGAAGAGAGAGATTGGCTCCATCCACTTTAATAATCCAGAGTTAACTCCTCATCCTAGGGTCAGCTGCAGTTTTAGTTCCCCTTTGTCGTGTGAACCAACATATTCATAGATTCTGGGAATTAGGACATAGGACATAGACATCTTTGGAGGCCCACCACAAACATTTCATTTAGGGTTAATTGTTCCCCACAACTAAGGCAAGACTCCTCTGAATACTGTACTCATTATTCCAGGGATTATGAGGTTTATCAGGCTGGTAGAAACAGAGACTGTTCCTGGCCCTGTGTGAGGTCTGGGTATTATTCTCTTTATTCTTTCTGGTGGTTCTTTTCCTAGACTCAGAAAATGTCTTTTCTCACATGCATTGGTCAATACTCTTCTGAATGCACAGGGAACCCTCTACCGCCCATTAAGCTTTATCTGTGTGTAGCTGTCTCCTCCTTAGTACTCCAGCATGTGCTTCTAGCAGTGGTGGATTCTGAAGACTCTTAGCTCTGTGTCCTCAACTCGGGAAGTTCACCAGGCTGGACATTCTCAAGGAAGTCAGCTTACTCAATCAAAAGGCTCACTTCATTTGTGTCCCACATTTCAGGGGTCACTGTTCTTTACTCTTTGGATTCCCTGAAAACCATTGTTTCATATACTTTGTATGGGTGGTTAGTTGTTTTAGGTGGGAGGGTAAATCTAATCCTTGTTATTTCATTTTGACCAGAGACAAAAGTCTCCTCGTAATTTTTGATTGGATATCAAATATTGTAACTGTTTACCATGTTGATTACTACATATTTTTGTATTCCTGTAGGTATTCTTTTTTTCTTTCCTAAAATTTTCTTTATTTGAGAGAGGGAGAGAGAGCGAGAGCCCAAGAGCATGTATGAGTGGTGAGGGGGCCCAAGGGAGAGAGAACAGGGAGCCCAAAGTGGGGCCTGAGATCATGACCTGAGGTGAAGGTAGACACATAACTGAGCCACCCAGGCGCCCGATATTCTTATAGGTATTCTTGAGTTTTGTTTTCATATGCAGTTATTTGGAAACCATTTGGCCCTTCAAGAATTTTTAATATAGTTTTTTGTCCCACCCCCACATCACTCCAGTATTTGACAAATGTCTTGGGATCATGTGCTTCGGGAAAGCCCCCTTGCTATAATTTGTCTTTATCACCTCAGCACCATCAGACTTTGGGAGATTTCACTCTACCTTTTGTAAGCCTTTTGTGCTAGCTCTTAAGCATTCCATGCAAGTTCAGACCTCAGTAACTATCTTCTGGGGAAAACTAACCATGCATCTGAAGCCCCTCAAGTTTTCGAGTCCTCCCCTTATCGCCATGTGCCACCAAGAGCTTTGTTGGTTTTACTTTACCCCCTCAAGATACCTTCTGCCTGGGCAAAGCTGTCTTCAGTCCATGTCTAGAATCAGCAAACAGCTATAGGGAATAAGATGGCTAGTGATCTCAGTTCACTTGAACAGTTCTACCATATTTGATGAACTTGAGTTTATCTAGACCTGGTTGCTGCCACAGGTCTCTATTATAACTAAAAATTATGAGCTCTGACTGGCTCTTTACCTGGTATATCCCTGAATTGTCAAATTCCTCTACTCTGTCTGCAGATATCCTAACTCTAGGTCACCCTTCTAGAGGACCTATGAACCACATCTTCTAATTGGGGGAGAAAAAGAATTACCATCTTTTGGTTAGCAGAAATGTTTCCATTTATAAATAAAACAGTGTCTCCTGACCCCATAAAATATTTTCCGAGATCCAGTTGAATGTTAACACCCGTCCTACTCCTTATCTCAACATATTACTTCTAATTGTGACCCAGAACTATTGTAATCTAGGGGCACCTGGGTGGCTCAGTTGGTTAAGCGACTGCCTTCGGCTCAGGTCATGATCCCGGAGATCCGGGATCGAGCCCCACATCGGGCTCCCTGCTCGGCGGGAAGCCTGCTTCTCCCTCTCTCACTCCCCCTGCTTGTGTTCCCTCTCTAGCTGTGTTTCTCTCTGTCAAATAAATAAATAAATAAATAAAATCTTAAAAAAAAAAAAGAACTATTGTAATCTATAGTAAAGATCCATGAAAATAAGAACTAAGCTAGGGTATAGGTCATAGTTTTGAGGACTCAGTCAGCCTGGGGCTAAGACTTCCCCCAAGAGCCAGGTACATAGGTCTGCAGTAATCTTGGTGGCTCTTTCAGGTGTTCGGTATTCTTACCTGATGTTCTTATCATAACCTATCACTAACAGGAAGCTGTAGTGGAGGGAATCTAGTTCAGAAGTAGTAGTTTGTGAAAACCTACTTTTGGTGTAAACATATCATACGTCATAGGGACCTTGGGTCTTCTGACCTCTGACAAAGAACCTTGCCCTCCTCCCTGGGAAATCAGTGAAAAGAGAAAACTCTCAAGACAGAAGCTTCCTTCAGAGCACAACTGAAAGCCTGAAGAATTCTAAATGGTAGGAGGGCATGGAGAAACCCATCTTCAGCCATTGTAACTTCCTGGAGCCAAAGAATGGGTTTAGGGAGAGGAGGGACTGCAGACTTGTGTCTGTGCTGCTGGATGAACACTGGCCATGGAAGCCAGGGGGAGGGGGAGGGGGGAGGGGAGAGATCCACGAGGTCTTTGAACAACGTGTGTTGTTGTGACTGTTAGTGCAGAGGCCAAGGGGGCTCCGGAAGGAGTGCAAGACCCCCCAGCTGGGTGGGCCAGAGAGAAATGCTTTAGGAAGCACACACCAAAGCAAGTTTGGACCTTGATAGAGTTGGGTGCCATGCTGTTTCAGGGACCATGGTGCATGATGTTTGGGAGAGCGTTCGGCCAGAGGCTGAGTCCGTTGCATCCGACTCTGTGCTTTGTCTGCAGTTAAGTCTCTTGACCTCCTGGGGGGGGGTGAGGTTAACTTTTGTTCTGTCTGCAATCACTGGCGTTCATCACCCGCCCCACTTCACCCCTTCACTTCACTTCTCTCATCACCTCCCCTGCTCTTTTCACCCTCTCGTCGCTCCTGGTGTGATTCTCTTGTCTCCCGTAAGGAAGTTTAATAACTCACTTTAGATGCCGTAGAGGGGCAACTATAAGGGGAGTGTGACTGTGTTGTTTCCGGCGAAGCCCAGAGGTCAGCTATGTAAGAAGCCCGTGAAATAACAGGATGGAAGACAAGAATGACCCTGTTAGCATCATGCACAAAGCCGTGTGAGGAGAGTGACTTGCTGTCAGAATGGCGCACACAATCTGCTTCCACATATGATGAAGTATCTGTCCGACAGTAAGAGGAAGTGGGGAGGATCTTCGCCTTTGGATGTGCAGTATTATTATCTGGACACTCTAATATAGATGCCTGGATCCCACACCAGAGGTTTCCATTGAATTAGAGATAGAGGCAATAGATGGGGCATCAGTATTTTCATAGAACCTGCGTAGGTGATGTAATGTACACACGGGTGAAACCCCTTAGTCTGGGGCCCCAGCAACCCTAGCACAGGAGAAGAGTGAAGTATGCAGCTTTACAGAATGTGCCAAATTTCAAATCACCGAGTTCCCATTCCTCTAGTTAATGATGGCATAGCCTGGCAAAGCGGAAAAATGGCAGGTGGTTGGATGACATCCCTTCTGCCCTACACCTCGGACTTCTCTCTTTATTCAAACGTGTTTGTGTGGCAATCTGCATTCTTTATGTTCGGAGACCAAGGGAGACAGATCTTTTTTTTTTTTTTTTTTTTTTAAGATTTTATTTATTTGACAGAGAGAAACACAGGCAGAGAGGGAACACAAGCAGGGGGAGTGAGAGAGGGAGAAGCAGGCTTCCTGCCGAGCAGGGAGCCCCATGTGGGACTCGATCCCTGGTCTCAGGGATCATGACCTGAGCCGAAGGCAGTCGCTCAACCAACTGAGCCACCCAGGCGCCCCGAGACAGATCTTTATAACATAACCAGGGACCGATGAAGAACTCAAACATCACTGCTGTATAATACTTCTATTCAACGGTTGAATGGGGAAAACCTCACACTTCCGCATGTGTTACATCACATGATCTTCAGACATGTCCAGGCCCAGCGACAAATTACATTTGAGGAAAAGCTTTAAAATCCCTTCTTGTACGTGAATTCTTTGCGTAATACCGAAAAGCAGCCCTGTACTTCAGCACTAAAGGTTACAAAAAGCACCATTTAAAGGAGGACTGACATATTTAATTCCCTTCCAAATTATCTTATTCCCCCTTTATGACAGAACTGCACTCATTCAAAATGCTGCAGTCAAATAACCACCGGCATCCTTCAATTTACCAAAATTTAAACAAGTCTCACATGTGGGGCCCAGTGTGGAGATTAGGACTAATGCCCATCAGTGAGCTCTGGCTGTTCTAAAACCACAACCTAGCTAAGTGTTCTTTGGATGGGAACAGAAAAGTTGATCGAATACATAATATAATCCTTATGGTAGGCCGGTATCCCCTGACCGTTTAACTTGACTACCAAACCCAGAGTGGTTTCACAGCACTTACAGCAAAAGCACTGTGCTATAATGCAATTAGTTCAACACCAACTAACGTTGGAACTAATAAATTTATTTCTAATTTTTTAAACTTAATTTTTAATGAAAATCACTTCAAAGCACAACAGAGAAAAGCAAATCAAGACAAAGCCCACATTTGAATCCTAGAAGGATTCCATTGCTAAGAATTGGATTTCATAAGTAACAGAGTCTTGAGACCTCTCTTTCTTCTTATAGTTTTAAAAATAGATTTGGCCTTTATATATATATAAATATGTGGGACTCGATCCCAGGTCTCCGGGACCATGACCTGAGCTGAAGGCAGTCGCTCAACCAACTGAGCCACCCAGGCGCCCCATGATTT